>ML810481.1:298412-309478 GCA_009831015.1 Picea engelmannii | reverse complement strand
TATATTTGTTGCTTCTTGAGGTCACGATCCAAACCATGTATAAGGTCACACGATGGTTTGATTGTTTTCTATAGCCCTCCCCTATGGCTATAGGTTCACTATTGACACTTTTGTATTATTAATCTCTTTAACTCATTTCATACTATAGGGCGTTCTAGTATTGTTTTTAAGGTAGCTCACATATATATAAACAAGATTCATATATTATGTAGGTTACATTTATATTAATCAACGTATTTTAGAACGAGTTGTCATTGTAAGCCAACCATATGTATAACACTTGGTCTTAGACAAGATGGCTCATACTTAAGGATTTATTAGGGGGTTTTACGAGATTTAAACTTGTGTTATGGTACCGATCTTAAATTAAAAACCTCGCCAACTTTTTCTCGTTAACTAGAGCATCCTACAAGGAATTTATCATGCATTGGTCCTTCATGCGCCACATGTTATGTTACCATCTCAAGGAGGTTTAGTTGTCCTCGAATTTGTATACGTGTTGTTCTATTGTGCCTACAGGAATTGGGGTTTTCTATCGGATCCTTTAGCCATCCCAACCTCTCCCGCACTTAGCTTAATTCACATTCTTCACTTTCATTTCCTCGGATCTGTGTTTTTCTTGAGAGGTTTTGAGAGGTTTTCCATTTTCTTAGTTACAATGTGAAGATATAATTACCCCATTCTCATTTTCATTTTTTGTGGAATTTATTTGGTAAAAAGCTCCAGGCATTTGTAGCTTCCCCAAGCTTGTAGTTGTTCCTTTCAAATGATTTCAGGTTCGACGCCTTTAACTAACAACAACCTCCCTTACTCATTTGGGTTTCCTGTAACTAGTGTTGGTAGCTTAATTAACTTGGTAATTTCTTTCAGGATATTAGTTTGTAGTTGAAGTCGAACCTTATTCTGTCGGATATATCTCTTATCGAGCTTCTTGTTTATATATATATATATATATATATATATATATATATATATATATATATATAATGTAGTGATTGTAGGTTGTATATTCGGTTTCAATAGTCTTTCTTCTAGATTAACATTTATTTCGAGGATTTTTTCCTTGAGCTCGGGGACTTACCGTTTGTACCCACTAATCTCATGAACTCGGTGGTCCGAGTTTACCATTACACGATTATTGTAGGGTTTTAAATTCATTTGTTTTGTCACTCTCATTTTTGGTCGACGGTTAATACCCTTCATCTCATTTTATTCATCCTAGACTTAGTTAGGACTTCTGTTATATTTATTTGTGCAAGTGGTGTTCACACAGAGCTTAATAATTTTGTTGGTTTACATTTTGTACATATGTTGTAATTTACATATGTTATTAAATTTATTCTTGGATATTAAACTAATTATGGGACATTTTGATGTTGCAAGGGGTACCCATCAGTTATTCGACAACCCTGGACACTCAGGTGCAGATCAATGGTGACAGAGGGAGATACATAGCTACTTTGCTCATCCACGGTAAGTTTATCTCTATTTTTGTATGTAACTTTTGTTTGATTAAATAACTTGTGCATCTTGCTAAAAAAAATTGTTGTTCATTATGTAGGTGTCGAGGCTACGATTACCATGGAGATTTAGAAATACCCTTTTACAAAAAGGTATTTGGGTTTCAATACTTATTTAGGTTTAAAATCTGATATCACAAAATTTGATTGTGTTGATCCTACATTTTGTTGAACTAGTCGTCTGAATACTTTTGTATGTAATTATTATTGAAAGTCTTGTGGCTTTGGACTGTTGTGTACACATTTTGAAAGTTTTGTAACCATATGTACTATGTTTACGAGTCCTTATCGAATATATATAGTCGTTATTTATATCTTTTAGTATACACAATCGCTACTAGTATTTTATTAAAAAATGCAATGGATTTCCTTTCGATCCTACACAATCATTACTTTAAATTCTGTTTAATTTTTTTAATGATTACCTATCGAATATATAGTCAATACTCGTATATTTGTAACAACCCCATCGTTACGACTACAAGCGAAGAAGAAAGTGAAATTTTTTTTTACAGGATGACAACAACAATTACAGCTAAACAACACATCTGACGGCGAGCGCCATGCCTGGAGGACAAGAAACATACAACTATGAATCCATGCACTAGCACAAGAGAAACTGGGTGAAACATGCGTAAAATAACAAAGAAAAATGACTACCTGCCCGGCACAACATGACAATGCATACAAGATAAGGACAACCTCAACAACCCAAAACAGTGGCTTCGACGACTAGGAACTAGAAACCTACGTTGTGCAACCCAGTGCCATAAGGCATTGCAACCTAGTCCCAACAACTGATACAAGAACAACACCCCCATCGAGAGGCACAGACTCCATCCAAGTTATCAGTCGCCTCTATCCTTTAGGGCACACAATGATCCCCTCATCAGAAATCATGTCGTGCCCAAGTGATAGGCACGACTATAACCCCGACGCTACATAACCTATCTGGACCAAGGACTCTAGATGAATCCAAAACTCTAGGAGCCGAATTACTAACGAGAGGACTACATCCACACCCCAAGAAATAGATCGACAAGACGCAAGATGACGTCATTCGAAGAAAGCGCAAGCTAAAATACGACTTCACCAACAACCCATCCATTCATCAAGTCTAAACTAGTCAATAATTACCATCTATTTAACATTAATTACAATCTAATTTAGCAAGTCTAAATTACTAATTAGTCATTAATTTACAATCTAATTTAACATTAAATACAATCAAATTTAGCAAGTCTAAATTACAATTTGTCAATAATTACAATCTAATTTGACAAGTCTAATTTGATCAATACTAAAACTATAAACTATAATTGCAATATGATTTGACAAGTCTAGTTTAATCAATACTAAATCTATAAACTATAATTACAATCTAATTTGACAAGTCCAGTTTAATCAATACTAAAACTATAAACTATAATTACAACCTAATTTGACAAGTCTAGTTTAATCAATACTAAAACTAATTGACAAGTCTGGTCTAATTTAATTTAAAGGTTGTCTATTCAATTTAAAGGATATCTATTCAAATTAAAGGTTGTTCTAATCAAAGGCTGTTAAAAGAAGAGGTTGTCTATTAACGAGTTTGGTTGTTAATTTTGGTTGTCACGATCATTTTTTGTTAAAGGACTTAAAGGAATTAAAATTGTCTATTCAAATGAAGAGGTTGTCTATAAAAATGCTAATTCACTATCCAGATAAAAGATATTTTACTTCCTCATAAAATCTCGGTGTATAAACCATAGCATTGATATCGCTATCTTTACCAAACGTAGAGATACTGTTGTAATCCTTAATTTATTCGCCGAGTAAAAAATTATCATTGTTGTCTATTTAAAGGAGGTTCGTAGAGTGTAAATAATGATAACCACTGAGATAAATAGAAGGGAATCCCTGAGTTTAAAAACGTGAATTTGCAGTCAATAGTTATTACAAACGCAGTCAATTATTACATAATAAAATAATCTAAACCCAATAACAATCGTTGTAGAAGCTAATGGTAAGGATTGTTGTAACTAAACATTGGTGGTATAAAGTCTTGATGGATATTCATTGTACAAACTATTAATTTAAACTAAAGATACAAATGAGAACATAGTCTACCATATTCCAACCAATAGAATGATGTGATACATTTTGGGTTTAGAAGAGAAAAACTAGAAAAGTCAATTACAAAAGTCTTTGCAGAAATAGTTGTAGTCACCACAAGGGAAGGACACACGCCTTGCTCCAATTTTAAATCAATCACTGGTAAAGACTGTTATACTTATCTTGCTTATTATTCTGGTCATTTCACCAGGAATTCCTGAGCATATCAAGGGTAAAAAATTATCTATCACATACATAAATAAGGAAAATGCTACCATTACAATCGTTGTTATAAAACGTTGCCCCGTTTAAATCGCTACGGTCTGTTATCATTCAATTATCATTTTCAGAAAAAAAAAAAAAAGAATTATCTTCTAAATATTTCAATCGCATATGAATACTAAAACTATTTCTAAGTAATAAAATCTTTTGTAAACCAAGAATCATTTCTAAGTAGTGAGTTAGTGGGTAAAATGATATTGCAGTGGGTCAAAATCGTAGTGAACAATCAAAACGCAGAGTAATTAAATATCCACACGCATTCAGTCGAGGGAAAATTCATTGTCTAATACGGTGGGATGATGTTGTCTTCCATAGGTTTTTAAAAACTCAGTCATCAAGGGTGAATCCACTACCAGCTAAGGCACGAATTTGCTGAGTTAAGTCACCAGAAAATGCATTTAAATGATGGGTAATTTTGCAAATTAACAAATGTAAATTTTCATAGTCAAAAAGTATGCAAGGCATCGATACAGATAGCAATACAGTGAGATAATAATCTTCTTTACAACAATATACAAATGAAGGGAGAATTGAGTAAAAACAAGAGAACACTCTTTGTAAAAAAAAATGAAAGCCACGTTAGCGAAAACGAATATCTGCCAAATAAAATAGATGTGGGAAGGGCCACGAAAATCATAAAGGGAAAGGCTGAGTAAAGACTCTAGGAATGTGTAGAGATGATCAACATAGGATAACGCAGAAGAAATCAACCTCCAGAAAACATAGATGAAATAAATCACATGAAAGCGCAGAGATGCTCCTTCACAATACGATTCACAAACAAATCATTCAACCAGAATCAATCAATAGGGGTAGGCGGCTGACAAGTATCCTTCGCTCATCATCCATGCACAGAAAATAAGGGCATTAGAATCTATAGGTCGCTATGCACCGAAGTGGCGATCGTTGATTCGGCTCCTGGTTGACTGCTCAGGCGTGGACTGGTGAACTAGGGATGAGGGAGAAGTAAAAAGTACAACTCTTTAGAACAAGTCAATAAAACCAATAGGACAATCACAACATTCAGGGATCGAATTCCAAGGGAATCAAGTCAAGTAGCGAGCTCAAGGCTATGGGGAATTTAAGTTCTTAATTAAAAAGCTAAGTCTAACACCTTCTTTTCACAGTTAAAAGTATAGAAATGAAAACTTAAGGTCATAATAATCTAACATGCAGAATAAAAACAAGCGTACCATATCTTAAGTTATCCGCTCTAAGTCATTGTCCCATGCACTCCGTGCAGCTCCCGCTTGCAGATCGATGAGACTTCATCGGTACCTCCCAGCCAACGCTAGGGGTACTCTTCTTCCCCCTTGGCCCCCCGAGCTACAAAGGGACCACGCACACTAAACCAAAGAAAAATTATCACCCAACTCGCCTCGCAAGGCCGAGCTACCACTCCTCACAAAGCTGGGTATCCCAAATCCCATAACCTAAGTCATTCAAATCTAAAATTCTGCAACGTAACGTTACGCATAACATAAGAGATCCATAATCCTCCTCCTCCCTCCTTTATATAGAGTTTATAAGTCATTTTGTTTTCCAAGTTCCCATTTAATATATTGTTCAATAATTTAATTCAGAAAAATCCTCCCCGTACATGTGTCACCCATCCCCTTCGTTGCACCAGAAATTAATTTCATTAATTATTTAATTACTCCTATTTCCCTCACCCACCTAAAATCATTCCTAGAATCACTCCTAGGTGTCTTCATATTCCCTTACACATTTTAATGACTTACCCCCTTACTAATTTACTAGTTGAGTTCAATTTAGAAAGTTCTTAATGGAAAGATACCTTACTAAGTTAGTCATTCTGCCTTTTTCCTTAGTTTCCCTTTCTCTTTATGTTTCCCCCTTTTACCTTAGTTTCTTAATTCTTTTAAATTTCCTTCTTTCCCTTTTCATTTAAAACTCAAATTGGCAAGTGTAGAAAACTACCTTTTTCCCCTTTTTCTTTTTAATTAATAAATTTTTAATTAGCATATGTAACGAAAAAATTATTTCCCCCTTTTTTCTTTTTTTTAATTTTATCCCCCAAAAGATTTTTATAAATTAATTGAATTGCTTACCCCCTTCTCATCNTATATATATATTATCACAAGTATCCTTAGACCTAGATTTTATTTTCCTAGGTTGGGTGACATTTTATTAGGGAAATTGTTTTAAATATTTCTTATCACATTATTCGTTCTAAGGCCATCTAGGTTTATTCATTTATTATTTAACAACGCGACGTGCCCTTCAGAATGCACTAGGTGCTCCAAGGGTGCCACTTGCTTCATTTTGTTTCCCTTGCGCGACATTCCCTTCAGGACGCACTACGTGCTCCAAGGGTGCCACTCGCCTCTTGACTCACTTGGTAGACATCAAAAAACCCTGGAATCAATACTCCATCAGGTGATCTTGTGGGAGACTAAGGGCCTCTATGGAATAAGGCCTCTGCCTTATTTCCCACCCCTTAGAATCATCGTGAGCGACTTTCGCAGTCTGTCCTCACAACATTGTGGGTCTTCTCGAACTAGGTAATCACTAACCTACAGTTCGAGCCATGGCGGGAGTGCTAGTAGGCTGTGGTAGGGCTGATATCCACACCTCTCCCTCAATGTCTCTGGTAGTCATGCGTGACCCCTCTACTCCACATGTGAGTCTGGTCGGCAAGCTATCATCATCCTGCATCATCAATGAATCATGTAAGAACAAAATCCATAATCATAACATCTAATTAGATGCACATATGTCATATATATACAACAATCAAACCCCAATAGTCCACTCCCTAACTCGATCTGAAGTCCAAGGGTTTCATCAATGCCTCAGCATCCTCGAGGTCCAAATCCTACACACTCAAAAGAACCGAGTCAATAACACTTGTCTAAGTCGATACAACAAAATAACATATAATCACATTCATAATGCCTCATAAGAAAAATCAATAGTCAATGGTATAATAATTCGGATCACTTGCAAGCAAGTGTCCTCAAAGAATAAGTTCGCTTAGTGCACGCCAGAGTAGGATGTTACATACAAATTTTGTCCCGAAGTTTCACAGTATATAAGTGCCGAAATAAAATGTATCACAGTGTCATAAGTCTATCTATTAAAAAAAAATGGAAACTGCTAGCACATATCATATGCATCCTTCCAGGTCACCGAGTGTGGACTATAGTTGTCGCACTAGACCTTGACCTGTTCTACTATTCGACGCCATAGTTTTCGAATGAAATGATCTAGGATGTGGATCGGCTCAGTCGTGAGTGCCCCCTCATCTTATACCTGCAAGGAGCTCATGTCAATAACATGTGTAGGATCACTAATATAATGTCTCAAAACAGATACATGAAAAACATCGTGCATACGCCTCAAAGAATCAGGCAAGGCTATTCGATAGGCCACAGGCCCCTTCCTCTCCACAATATTGAAGGGTCCCACGAACCTAGGGGAGAGTTTATCTCCCTTTCCAAACTTCATCGAACTCCTATGTGGTTTTTCCCGCAAGAAGACTCGATCGCCAACTTCGTAACTACGGTCGACACGGTGCACGTTGGCATAACTCTTTTGTCGATCCTGCGCTTCTTTGATCCTTTGTATTATTGTTTGCATTTTATATTCCATTTATTGGATCGCTTATGGTCCCATCAGGACCCTATCCTTAATCTAATCCCAACTCAGAGGCGTCCGACAAGGTCTCCCATAAAGGAACTTGAAAGGCACCATCTTAATGATGCTTTGGTAACTGTTGTTATAAGCGAGTTCTACCAGTGGAAAAAATTCTTCCCAACACTTCTATTGGTCCATTGCGTACATGCACAACATGTCTTCCAAGGTCTGGTTCATTCGTTTGGTCTTCCCGTTAGTCTCCGGGTGATGTGCAATACTAAAGTTAAGTTGGGTTCCCAAAGCCTCTTGGAAACTAGTCCAAAATCATCCAGTAAACATTGATCCTCGATCAGATATAATCCTCTTAAACACGCCATGCAGCCTCACAATCTCACTGATGAAAACTCTATCTATCTCATGTGCCTGATACGTCGTACGCACAGGAATAAAATAAGCAATCTTCGTCAGATTGTCGACTACCACAAAAATTGAGTCATGTCTCCTTGTTGTCAGTGGCAATCCAACAATGAAATCCATTGAAATGACCTCCCATTTCGATTCTGGAATAGCGTGTGGCTATAGTAATCTTGTTCGATGTCTATGTTCAAACTTAACCTGCTGACATTCTAGACATCTGGCTACATATTTAACTATGTCTGCCTTCTTTCCTTTCCAGAAGAATAAGGGTTTAAGGTCCTCCCTCATCTTCGTAACTCTCGGGTGATCCATGTACACTGCTCTGTGAGCCTCATTTAGGATCACATTCCTCAACTTGTCATTTGGTGGTACGTAAATCCGATTTTTAAACCTCAATAATCCATCGTCATCAAATGTAAATCCTTCAAATCTTGGTACCATCATTGTGTTTTGTCTAATAAAATCCTTGACCTCTTTGTACCAGTCATCGTCGTGTTGTAAAGTTAGAATCTTTTCACGTAGGTTCATCTGAAGAGGCAACACCGAAAAGATGCGTGGTCACCGACTCAATGCATATGCCACTCAGTTCATGGTTCCTTTTATGTAAGTAATCTCAAAGTCGTACTCGCTAAGCAATTCCAACCAATGTCGTTGTCGCGCGTTCAGGTCGCTTTACGTAAAGATGTGTTGTAGTCCACAATGGTCCATCTTTAATTCAAATTTTCATCCAACAAGGTAGTGTCTCCAAACCTTCAAGGCATATACAATGGCTAACAACTCTAAATTATGCATTGCATAGTTCTCCTCATGCCTTATCAGTTTACTCGAGATGTAAGCAATAACTCGACTGTTTTACATCAAGACTATGCCTAAGCCTTCCTTGGATGCGTCAGTGCATACCAAGAAGTCTGTGTCCATGTTAGGGACCTTTAGTATCGGTGCATTTGTCAATATCTCTTTGAGCCTCCGAAATGCTTCCGCGCATTTCTCGGTCCAAACAAACTTCTTTTTCTTCTTCTGTAATTCTGTGATTGGATTTGATATCTTCGAAAATACCTCGACAAACTGTCGATAGTATCCTGCTAAACCCATGAAGCGTCACACTTCTGGGACATTCGTCGATGCAGGCCATTCCATAATAGCCTCGACCTCTGTTGGATCCACGACGATACCTTCGTCGGAGATTACATGCCATTACTAGTGAATCTTTTATTGATTAAACGAGCATTTGGACAACTTCCCATACAATTTATGCTCTATCAGACACTGTAGTACCAAGTGCAAGTTCTCGTCATGTTCCTTCATCATCCGAGAGTAAATCAAAATATTGTCAATGAATACTTTGATGAAATTTTCTAAGTACTTGTGGAACACCTTGTTCATCAAACTCATAAATACCCCCGGGGCATTTGTCAGTCCAAACGGTAAAATAGTAAACTCGTAATGTCCAAACCTCATCTTAAAAGCGTGCTTAGGGATGTCATCCTCCTTGATCCGTAAATGGTGATACCCTGATCGCAAATTGATCTTTGAAAACACCGTAGCACCCTTCATCTGATCAAACAGATCATCAATCTTTGACAACGAATATTGATTCTTGATTGTTGCCTTGTTCAATTGATTGTAGTCAATGCAGATTCTCCACGACCCATCCTTCTTTCATATGAAAATAATAGGCACACCCCAAGGTGACACACTTGGATGTATTAGTCCCAGGTCCAGCAACTCCTTCAGTTTCATTCTCAACTCCTGTAACTCTGGGGTTGACATATGATAATGTGTTCTTGCTATTGGTTCAGTTCTCGGTTTTAGGTCTATGGTAAATTCCAATTCCCTCTTTGGTGACATCCCAGGTAACTCTTCTGGGAAGACGTCCGCAAACTCTCTCACCGCAAGAATGTGTTCTAGACCTTCTACTACTCCCTTCTCGTTTAACACAAGTATCGCATAAATCTTACATCCCTTGTGCATGCTCTTCCGTAGCTGTAAGAAAGAGATGAACCTCAGGGAAACTCCCTGGTTTCATCCTACAATCATGTGTCTCTATCCCTCATCATTGACCAAGCTCAATTGTTTCATCTTACAGTTGAGTATCGCCTCATGTGATTGCAACCAGTCCATACCGATCACGACATCATAAGATCATAAGATCATGACGTACAGGTTGGCCTTGGTGACAAACTCTCCCAGGTTAAGGGTACAACCTGTAACCTTTCCTCCAACTTTCTGTTTGGCTCCTAAATCCATCTCTACAAATCTAAACTCATCCTATTCAACTCTCAGTAGCACCAAGATCTATCAAAATACTAAGGGTCTAGTCAGTGATAGTACCTGACGTCTCGAGCATAGTCAACTGGTGCTTTGTCTGGTGGTTATTCACCACTGCATGAATCCGATGGGCCTTGCCAAAACCTCCCATGGTAGTGGGTACGACTGATCCATATGCTTTATTCCTCTCCATTGGGCATTCAAGCTGGTAGTGTGGCTCCCACAATTCCAACACCCCTTCTTCGGTCCAGTACTCCTGGTACCCAAAGTAGAAGATGATGGCCCACCAGCCTGGAATCCTGGTTTGCTCTACTGAACAGGCCTAAACTGTTGTTGTTGTGATCAATGCTGATGCTAATGCTATGTTCCACGATAAGGTGTCTGTTGCTGAGGCACTGGTCGCTAAGGTGTAGTGAAAGTGGATCCTCTATGGAAGCCACGATATCCTGGTGTCTTCCTAGATGGTGTCTATTGCTGCTATGCACCAGGTGATGCCTGCCCTGCCAGCCTCGTTGGAGTCCTACTCTGACCCCCACTAATAAACTCCTCCTCTGCTATGAGGGCCTTCTGGATGGCATCATGCAAGGTCTGAGGCATCAGAATCCTAACCTTTGCACATATGTTGACATTAAGGCCGAATAAGAACCTGTTGACCTTAAGTTTCTCAGTATTAAGTGTTGGATTACTGAGAGGGGGGGTGAATCAGTAATAATGTAATTATAATCATTTTTCTTCAAATGTTATATCAATGTAGAATTATTATCCAATAATGAGCAGTAATAAATAAACAATCACACACATACACAGTACACATGTGTTTTACGTGGAAACCCAAATCGGGAGAAAACCACGAAATGTTTTTTCTTATATGTCTTGAATAAT
>ML810481.1:284245-296540 GCA_009831015.1 Picea engelmannii | reverse complement strand
AGAAACTCTGCCCAATTGCCGAATCCATTTGTCCCAACCCTTTAGCCTTTCCTCAAGCTTAAGGAGAATTCAAGCAAAGAAGTTGGAGGACAAAGAAGAGGAGGAGCCCAGGATCAGGATCGAGGAACGGTGGCCAGTCTCTAACATCATTGTAAGTGATTCATCTTGAGATTAATAAAAAGATACTTTTTCCGTCCCAAATGCACGAGTCTTATATGTTTTATTCGATTTATGCTTAATCTCTAATCCTCTAGTAGAACAATAGCATGCATGCATAGTTTTGTCTTGATTGCAGGATCGCTTTTTGGAAGGAGCAGTAGAAGCAAGGGGATAAAGCGCAATGGAGGATCTACACCAACCATCGATAAAACGATTAGTTGGTTCTTCCCATGTTTGCATGTGAAAAAGGGTTTTAGATTTGGGGTAGAAGGTTAAAAGTAATTTCTTAAGGGTCATGATCTGCATGCAAGTTTAAGCTCTAGCTTGTTAGTCCGTAGGGTATAATTTCCCAACAATAGAATTGACGACTCCACTGGGGAGATATTTACTCTTAGGGTTTCCGGATTTCATTGAAGGTTTTTCGAGTAGTTCAAAGAAGTAGAGTTTCAGTTTCTTTGCTTATTTGTTTTCTGTTAGGTCAAAGCTAGCAGGGAACCTGGTTATCAATACCATTTTTTCCTTAACTGTTTCTTGACATTCATTCTCGGGACACACAGAGGTACACGCGGCCTGCAGAAGGCCTGCACACATGTAACCCCCGCCCTAACCTTCTACAGCCCGCGTTTGAACGCCTGCTGTAGTGGTTTCAGTAGCGTGTAGAGCCCAGGAATCTTAAGAGGCAGTCTCCTCTTCCCTGTCAGAAGTTTACCTTCTCAGGGGGCTTTCTGGATCCTGTCTGGGTCTTGATTGGTTTATTGTCTTGCTTTTAGTCTGCCTTATTGTGTTGGTTATTCTTTGCATTTGTTTTCTTTTTGCAAATTTTCCTTTTCTGTTAAAGTAGAAGAATCCAAGCCTTTTAGAGACCCTGGTTGTCAATACCAGAGGCCTTTTTCAGGTCTGGGCTGCCTGTGTGTTGTTTTATCTTAGTTTTTATTCATACCCGCGGCTTGTTCAGGTTTATCCCGTGGGTACCCGCGTGCTGTTTTAGCTCAGCACGCGTTTGCACGCGTGCTGTTTTGGTGACAGTCGCGGGCTTGATTGGTAGTTTTTCAGCTTGGGTGGGGTAGTCATTCCCTCCGGTAGTGAGAAGAGCTCCTCTCATGGGTTTAGAGTCTGAGGCTACACAGTCAGTAAGTTAGGGCCTCTTAGCCTTAGCTTATGTTTTTATTAGTGGATGTTTTGATAGAAAAGACAAAAGAAAAATTTGTTTTATGGTTTTTAGACAAGTGTTGGAATCGGTGCTTTCTTGATTGCTTTTGTGCATCTTTTCTCTGGTTCGTTGCGGTCTGCGCTTTAATCCATAACTTTATTTTGTTTTCTTGGTTTTGTGCTTGTCGTCATTTTCCCTTGATTGCTTCATTTTGCAATTAAATAAAAATAAAAATAAAAATATTGTTTCATTTTCTTCTTGGTTTGAAGATTGTGGTGTTGCATCAGTAGCTAGGAAGAAGTCTTTTTCATAAGTTTTTTGCACTGCATTTAGAATATAAGTAGCTTGCAGATTTGAGTGAAATTACTTGGTGTTTGTTG
This sequence comes from Picea engelmannii, assembly GCA_009831015.1. Taxonomy (NCBI): domain Eukaryota; kingdom Viridiplantae; phylum Streptophyta; class Pinopsida; order Pinales; family Pinaceae; genus Picea; species Picea engelmannii. The sequence goes on along the minus strand of ML810481.1, from coordinate 294,851 downwards.
CATGAAATCTTAGGAAAGTTGAAAAGAAAAGAAGTCTTTCTTGTTGAAAAGTTGTTGGTTTTTGCATTGTTTGTAAAAATATTTTTTGTTTCCAAACATTTCTTGTTCATTTTTGCTTTGAGTCTTTACACACCATCATTTTCACCTTCATACCTTGTGACTTAAAAATCCCATTAAAAGCAACGCTAATTAAAACCGATTAGACTTTTTGTTTGTAGGGTACATACACTAGCTCAGGACTAGGGCCTTGGAATAGGTTGGAGAGTAAATTCTCCAAGGACACTCAAACCCAACATTGGAGTCTGTCAATAAGGAGTGTAGAAGTCCAGTTATGGAAAGTTATCCAGGACCCCCCTCTAACACAGGGGCTAAACATGAGGTCACGTAAGGAAAGGTAGTGGAGATAACCCCTCCAAAGCCGGATTGAACGTTGTGGAGAACACATATCAAGGATTTGTTAAGGGAGTCCGTCGTTTGCATTTGCCACAGAGCTTCGTGGGTCTCGAATCCATTCGAGGTCCTCAGTTTTCTTCCAGACCATTTTCTCTCGATACCCTTGACAGGTTTCGGGCTTGATACCCTACTCATTGTGGTCTACCCGACTATCGACTGTACCCGCCTGGTGACTGTTCACGTGCTGACGAACTAGTTGCCAATCTTTCCTAGGAACATACACGGGTGATTGCGGGGGTATATCGCGGTACCTAGGACATACATCGGGCCATGCTTTGTAGAGTATACCTGGAGGGTGCTTCCATATTCGAGTTGCACTTGCACCGATAAGTTTCTCTAGTGTTGGTTGTTGTAACTGTTCTTCCAACTAGTTTAGTGCTTTCTTGATTTATCTTCTAGGGGATTTCTTTTAGTGAGTGTTACTGTTTGTTCATGTAGAATACCTTAGCATGTCGTGAATCCTCTCACACCGTGGAGGATTCAGAGCTCCGCCGGTCACGAAGGCTTCTAGGCCTGCCACTGGTTATACTGGAGCCACCCCCGCCACCATTGAAGCGGAAGCTAGACCAGAGAGGGTCTTTCGAAGAAACCGGGGATTTTGAGCCTGAAAAACTCCCGGAGGAATCAACCACCAATATTGGCATAGTTGAGACCCCAGCCACTGATACTTGGCTAGATATTATTATGCCAATTCAATTTTACGAACACCTGTCAGTGCCTAACCCAGTTATGGAATCAAACTCTGTTACTTCCTCTGGGAATTATTCCATTCCCATCACCATTGCTACCACAGGAGAAGCTTCTCCTAACTTACCTTTGTCGACAGTCTGGGCCAGCATGGTCTCGGCCGCAACTATGTCGCACAGTGGACCGACCCCTTCCATCGCGGCGGCCACACCTCCGTTCATACCTAGTGCGAAAGGCTCACCGTTTTCATACGGTAAGCCTAGTTCGGGTACAAGTCCTGTACTCACTTACTCCACTTTACAGACTTTGGGTCTGGGGGCAGGGAGCTCTAACGCTCCTCTGCAAGGTCAACTTGGGGGCATTCCTATCCCTTTCAACGCTTTTCCTTACGCTGGAGGTCATATCTCTCCTTCGTCCCCTTCGCTTGGTGGTCCGCATCAGTAGTCCACCGGGCAACCTGCACACACAAGTTCATTTGAAGCTGGGAGTCAAGGAACACCTGCGCAAACTCAACCGGTAGGTTCGTCACCGTTTGTTTGGAACGGGACGTTTGGTAATAACACTTTCGCATCCACTGCTTTCCCATCTGGGGGCACACCCATTTTTGGACAATCTACTCCGGCACAGGGTACTATTCCTGTGTTGGGGGCACATATACCAGGACCTTGGAACTTAGGACAAGGATCCGTTCCTTCCTCTGGAATGTCGTTCTGGGGTAATTCTTTCCACAGTCAATGGAACCCCGGACAGACTTCTATGCCTCTTCCCACAGGACCGGCATGGAGTAATCCTTCCCAAAGTCCATCGAACACAATGAATGACCAACATCCTATGTCCTTCATGGGGAATCAGCCCATGATGTCTCCTCAGATGCAAAACCCTAATGCTGGTCAGCACCACGGTTTCTACCAGAACCCGGGCCAGCAGCCAAACTTTTCCTGGCAACCTGGTGCCAGTCAAACTCCAGGACCCCTTTATCCAGGCTATCAATAGCAACCAAAACTACCATTCTTGGCAACGTTACACTTGCCAGATTTGACACGGTTGTTAAATGATCCTATCTGTGATGATCCACGTTGGCCTCCTATGCCAATGAAGTTGCCTTCGGACATTCCAAAGTTCGAGGCCAAGCCTAACGAAGATCTACGTGATCACGTGACTACTTTCCACCTTTGGTGTTCATCGAAATCACTGAAAGATGACTCCGTCCAGTTGCGATTGTTTCAACGCACTCTTATTGGGAGTGCCACGAAATGGTACATAGAGCTTGACCGTTCCTGATACTCTTCTTTTGGAGAACTGGCGATGGTCTTCCTTAACCATTTCCAGTTACCTGTGAGATACGACACTGGCAGAGATCTGCTAGCCAATTTCGAACAGACGACAACAGACCATATCTCGGATCACATTCGAGAGTGGCGACGTTGAAAGAGTCTTATCAAAGTACCCATCCCACCAGCATTCCTGCTGGAGTGGTTCATTAAGTCCTTGGTCCCACAGTTGTCCAAAGACGTCGCAACATCTGGAGTTTTCTCTAAAGAAGACACCATTATGCGGCCTCAACAGTTTGAGCTCATCTATTCTCAGTATGGTTTGTTATACAACATCTTACCAGATGCGCCACGTTCGATACTGGAGAAAACCAGATAGAGATTCGGACCACATGCCGATGGTATCGTCGGTTCGGCACAAACCAAGCCCGCTGAGCAATTGACAAAACAATTGCAACAGTTATCTATACAACACTCAGTGGCCAGCCAAACTACTGCTTTGGCTGCTCCTCCTACCCAAACATCAGAAGTACACTCCGTGCAGACGACTAACCCAAAGGCCAACCAGCAACCTGAAGGGAAGAAAAAACAATGCAAGAGGGGTAAGGGGGATAAAAAACCAACTGATAATGCTGGCGAGGGCACCATGGAAAAGAGGAAGGCGAGGTATCCATGCAACTTGTGTGCGAAAGACCACCCGACCCATCTATGCCCTCGACTTGCGGAGGCCCAGAAGTTTGTCACATAGCAACAGCAAGCCGTGTTGACTAATCCATTTCAGCATGGGAAAAATTTAACTCAAGCCTCTGCAAGTGGCGAAGGGGGCAGCCAGGAAAACTGCCCTCCTCCAAATAATCCCTCTTCCGCGAACGTATACATGGTTAGAAGTGATGCTTTAATAACGACTAGAGCGCACGATTATAGAAAACCAAGTGCCTCTGAGAAGGGCAAAGAAGCCGAGATCCCCTCTCTTCCTCTACAGATCGAGAAGACGTTGGGTGAAACTATGACACACATTCCAAAGGGTGCGTTTAAGAGGGCTTCTCATAATTCAAATGCAAGGGCCACCCAGAACTACTCTATGGTGGAAGATTTATCGCAAACCCCTTGTGCTATGTCTGCTTTGGAGGTCCTCCAAAGTTGTCCTACTCAGAGGAAAGCCTTGTTGACTGCTTTAGACTCTACTGAGACTTGTAACCTAGGTACCATCATGTTAGATACGACTGACTTGAAACCTCGTTTGCCTTACCACGTCGCGTTTCAGATAGTAGTGGCTCACCCCACGAAAACTTTTACACGAAACATCTATCCAACGGTGGTCGACGAGGGCACTTCGACTTGCGTTATGTCGTTAGCATGCTTGAAAGCCATTGGCCAGCCCGAGTTATCTCCATCACCTACTCTCTTCACTGTGTTCGACGGTCTTTTTTTCCGACCACATGGCATCATTCCTTCTTTCCCTGTGCAGTTAGGGGGAAGGACCGTGTGCGTCGAAGTAGAGGTAGTCGATGCCCCCATCGACTATAATCTCTTGTTAGGTCGTAGTTGGACTTATTCCATGCAAGCGGTGGTCGCTACAATTTTCCGATTCCTATTGTTTCCACATGAAGGTCGGATAGTGACCATTGATCATTTGTCTTTCTCTCAGCCTGACCCAGCCTTGTGGGCATCCACGGTTCCCATGGTAGATAATCCTCAAGCCGGTGTCATTAACATAGGATTTGGTCTGTGCCCATCTTTGATGGGCACTTTCGATTACCCACCTCCTCAAGGCGATGTCAAGTTTATATCGACTCACCACAAGGCTGAGATTTTCCATGTTTCATCGTTCCGCACGACTTACTTTGAGGATCCATGGATTCTTCCTTCCCCGTCAGCCACGATGGATGCGACAGGGCACGCTGGCATGTCCACGCCCTTGTCAGCTACTGAAGTAGCGTACTCTTTGGTCCAACAAACTTCAGTTACTCCTGATCCGACTCCCACACAAGAGTTGGATCCACCTCTTGAGCCTATCTGGGTTCAGGATTCTCTTGCCAACACTGATTCGTTAGATTTAGTCTTGCCTTCAGATGAAGCTATAATCGAAGCAATGACTGGTCCGAAAAAACCCTGGGAAGATCTTCATCACAGATCATATTTCCTCCGAGAGTTACACCGAATCGAGGCAGGAGAATTCATTGTCACCATGACGGGAGATCAGCTATGTCCCATTAACCTCTTAGCGACTCAGGAAATTTACGCTGAAGGAAATATGGCGACTATCGCTGCAACCATACCTATCAACATCTCCCTGACCCCTGGCGTCGTGGAGAATGTCTTCGTCAAAGCGGATTTCTCCCTCGAAGAGATTCAGATTTACACGGATCTTTTCAAGGAATTCCACGACGTTTTTGCTTGGTCTTATGAGGAAATGCCAGGCATCAATCCGAAAATAGTTGAACATGAGATCACTACGTATCCTGATGCTAAGCCTATTTGACAGAAACTTCGTCCAGTTAATCCTAGGAAAGCAGCAACTATCAAAGCTGAGGTTGAGAAATTGCTTAAGGCAGGGTTCATATACCCTATTCACTTAACTCAATGGGTGTCAAATCCCATGCCAGTCGATAAAAAACAAGGCATGATTCGTGTTTGTACTGATTTTCGTGATTTGAACAAGGCATGTCCAAAGGATAATTATCCAACCCCATTCATCGACCAGATCATTGATGAGTGCACCGGTTGTAAAGCCTTTTCGTTCATGGATGGTTTTTCGGGCTATAAGCAAATCCAAATCAAACCTGAGGACCAACACAAAATGACATTCATTTGTTCGTGGGGTACATTCGCCTATCGCAAGATGCCTTTTGGTCTCAAGAATGCTGGAGCCACTTTCCAGCGGGCCATGTCTTTTGCGTTTCACGACCTCAAACATATAGTCGAGGCCTATCTAGATGATTTAGCATCACGCTCTCGCAAGCGAAAGGATCATCCTATGCACCTCCGACTAATCTTCGAACGCTGTCGCTACTTCAGGATTCGCTTGAATCCAAACAAGTGTAGCTTTTGCGTCACGTCAGGACGTTTGTTAGGTTGCATAGTGTCAACCACAGGGATCATGGTCGATCCTCTTAAGGTGGAGGCAATAATCCAGTTGCCTCCCCCCACGCACAATCTTACAACTTCAAAGTCTACAAGGCAAGGCGAACTTCTTACGACGCTTCATCGCCAACTATGCCAAAATCACCAAGGGCTTCATGCGTTTACTAAAGAAAGATGTTCCCTCTTTCTGGGATGAAGTAGCACAATGCTCTTTCAATGCATTGAAACACGCTCTTACAACCGCACCTCTGCTACGGCCACCGAATTATAACAAGGATTTCCTATTATATCTGGCTACCGCACAGTCAACCATAGGCATGGTTTTAGTTCAGGAAGATGATTCATTTTTTGAATACGTGATCTATTACCTGAACCGAGGCCTCGTAGGATCGGAACTGAATTATACCCACCTAGAAAAACTTGCATTGGCAGCAGTCCATGTTGTTCAACGGTTCTGTCACTATGTTCTATTTCGTAAGACCACTGTCATGGCCGTCGTGAATCCATTCCAGTACATGTTGACACGACGAGTTATCGGCGGAAAAATAAGTATATGGATGGTCATCCTCCAAGAATTTGACTTAGACTTCATTTCAGCAAAGTCCAAGAAGTCATTGGTCTTCGCATAACTTATTTCAGAACTTCCGGTTGAGTCAGGTGACGTTGTGCCTGAGGAATCGCCTATCCGGGGGGACATGTTTTTGATTGAATCATTAGACCCCTGGTACGGAGATATACTGATCTATCTCCAAACTTTGAAGTGCCCCACCTCTGCTTCTCGTGATGAGCGTCGGCGGCTACGCCATCAGGCCAAGAACTATCTCATACTCAATGATACGTTGTATCGGAGAGGCGTAGACTATATCTTGCGTCGATGTCTCACTCATGAGGAGGCCGTCATAGTGCTCAACGATTGTCATATCGGAGCCTGCGACGGTCACTTATCCGGGTTGGCAACAGCCCAAAAAATCTTACAAGCAGGTTACTTTTGGCCCACACTTATCAAAGATTGTATTGAGTCGGTCAAGAAGTGTCATCCGTGCCAAATCTTCTCACGGAAGATGAGGGCACATCCCGCTCCCATGTTTCCTGTTATCACCGTCGGTCCTTTCACTAAGTGGGGGATTGATTACACTACTTGCAACCCCCCGTCAGCCAGGGGGCACCGCTACATCATCGTAGCTATCGACTACTTCACTAAGTGGGTTGAAGCTATGCCGACGTTCAAATATGATGGAGAGACTGCAACTCTCTTCTTATTTAACCAGATTATAGCACGGTTCGGCGTCTCGAGAGAGATTGTCACTGACCATGGCAGTCACTTTCAAAACCATATGATGTCCGAGTTAACATCGAAGCTTGGGTTACGGCAAGAACATTCCTCACCTTACTATCCCCAAGCCAATGGACAGGTGGAAGCTGTTAACAAAACTCTTAAAACAATGCTACAGCGAACCATCAACTCAGCCAAATCCAATTGGCATTTGATGTTATACTCGACATTATGGGCTTAACGAACGTCAATTAAGACTACAACTGGTTTCTCACCATTCCAACTCGTTTACGGGCTAGAGGCAGTCTTGCCCATCGAATGTCAAATTCCATCTCTAAAATTGGCAGTACAGTTATTACCAGACACTTCTCCACTTGAAGAACGGTTAGTACACCTTGAGCATCTTGATGAACAGCATCGCGATGCGGCCCTGGCCAACGAGGCTCATAAGCATAAGGTCAAGTGTCAATATGATAGGTCAGTGTGTCCTCAGGTTTTCTCTGAGGGCGACCTTGTCCTGGTTTACGACCAAGATAAGGACCCCCTGGGGGCAGGAAAGTTTAAACCCATGTGGTTCGGACCCTTCATTGTTAAGGAGGTTTTAAGGAAGGGCGCTTATCGTTTGGTCGATTTCGAAGGGAATTCTTTGGCGGAGCCTAGAAATGGGCTCTACCTCAAGAAGCATTACTCATAGAATGGTCACTGTGGGTAAATTTTTGTAACATATGTATAATCTTTGTGCTATTACTTTTTTACATTTCTTTTGAAAAACGTGTCATGGACGTGTCATTAATGTTATCTTTCGTCACTATGGCAGATGTCAAGTGAGTCTGAGGTGTTCATTGGGTATGCGGACGGTGCTAGTCGACACACGCAGAGGCTTGCCTCCCCAGCTTGGGTAATATTTACGCCACAAGGTCAGTTGTTATCCTCCGGGGGGATATGCTTAGGTGACACCACAAACAATGTTGTTGAGTATAGCGCAGTTATTGAGTTGCTTCATGACGCTTTGTCATGGGGTATTTCTCGTCTCTGAGTCTATCTAGATGCTCAACTGGTTGTGTCGCAGCTAAATAGAATATACCGGGTACATGACCCAACTTTACACCGACGATTCCTTAGGGTACGTCTCTTGGAACACAACTTTGATTATATTACATATTTTCATGTTCCTAGGAGTCTAAATCAAATCACAGATACTCTAGCTAATCACATTTTAGATTGGCATCTTGCTCACACATAAGAAGATCATGATCATACACATGTAATACATTTTTTCACACATAATTCATAAAGACACAGAAAAGAAATAAAAAACCATATATAAACATCCGAAAATCCTCAGAGTACATAGATGGGCGCAAACGCCTCAAAAAGTGGGAACCATAACGAGTCACTAGGGCTTATGCCCTCAAAAAATATATACATGTCAGTGCTCGTGGCACATAAAAGTCTATAAGTATGTTCAGGGCCTGTGGGCCCTGTTATAATCATACACAGCTCGACCAAAGTGCCTAAACAATCGGACCCATGTCCGAGGTACCCCCACAATATGAGTCTGCATGGAGGGCGGCAAGTCCTCTATCTCGACCATGGGAACTGTGCGAGTGAGCTCAGTGATGTTCCACTCAATCTGCCTAAGATCCCTCTCGGCCTCTCCTGCTGGGGGGTTCCCTGCTACTGCTGCCCCCCTGGCGGCGGAAGCCGCGGCCTCTGGCCGTGGGCGACGCCTGTTCCGTGCAAAATCGGCAGGTCGCACGGGCCCCACATCTGCATGCAACACAATGTTCACCCATCAAAACTCTGTTATACAAAAAACATGATATATATCAAAAAAAGACATAAAAATTACATATGCAAACAAAAAAAAACTAGGTAGGTGGAGACTTACCCATCTCCCCTCACTCCTCACCAGGAGGCATTGGTATCGTTGGATCTCTGGAAAAGTCGATCTCGGCATATCGGTAATCCTCAATCGTCGGAATCTGTCACGACAGCCACGCAAAGAAATCATCATTGAAAGCCTTGGTGGTCCTCCCACCACCCTATCACGACAACAACGCTGCCCATCTGCACACTACCGGGAAAGTCGCCAGATATCCTCGTACTGTTAGCCGAGGACTAAAGCATGGAACTCTCTCAAAGAAAAATGAACACAGGATGGTCCCAAACCCAAAATTCCTGTGTGTCCGTTGTCGGCAATCAGTCAATTGCCTCTTCATGCTCTCTAATAGTGTAGTACTCCAATCGAAAATATGTGCATTCATGCACTGAATTGCACAGTTTATTTATGCGCGCAAAGCCTGATGCATGGCTGCAGAGCCGGTAATCTGCCAAATGAGCGATAAAATAGTCTGGAGGGTGAGGCTGGTGATCCTACTAATGGGCACCGAGGAAGGTCTCGGATCGGTCCCAGCCTCGCAATACTCTGCTATCAACTCCGAGACTTTGCTCGGCCTCGCAGGAAAGGTCTGAAAGTTGACTGGTTCCCCTCTCCTCAAGAGGCCAGTCAAAAAATAAATATCCTTGGTGGTGGGCACCAAGGATTGCCCCTATATCATGAAGGCCTCTGCATCAGGGTGCCAATAGTCAACCAGGGCGTTCAATAGCCTTGGTTGAGCACGCATGTACGGACACAGAAATAATTTCACTAAGACACACTGCGTCAGCACGGCCATAACATTCGAATCTACGGCCACTGCCTCATTGGTAGCCTCATGCTCTCTCTCTCTCCACTGAACATACATCCTGCAAAACACACAAAGCAAAAAAGGGTAGTTTAGATCTTGCACAAGTCAATTTTGGGGTAATTCGTCGGCTGTCGAGGCAACAGTCGCGGGTACCCGCACTTAGTTTTGACGCTACGTGCGGGTACTCGCGGGCTGTCTCTGGACAACCCACATTTTACTAGGGCCGACCTCTTAGAGGTCGACGGCCACCCCCCCAACATGCTCAAATTTAATAAATGAAGTATTGAAATGCAAGATGAGGGAGTTTGTACTTACTTGGCCCAAGCAGAAGTCTGTTTCGTCCACTGTAGCTCCCGGAATCACGATCTTTGGCAAAGGGGTTCTTTTGGCTCCAGAGTCAATTTCCAAATCAGCAATGGTGATAATGAGTTGCCAGCTTCTATTTATAGAGTTTTTTGCCTCTTTTTGTCACTTTTTTAGGCCCTTTTATCAGTTTCTTTATACCAAAAACCATTTTGAGTGGTTCAGGAGTGATGTGGGAGGGATTTGATCAGGTATTGGGACATTTTTCATGGAGTTTCAGAAAAAAAAAAAAAAAATAGACTTACGGTCCATAATTTTTTTTCCAAAATTCAACTTGAGCATATAGGATAGGATTTCATCCCAACTGCTGCATCTCGTTGCCTTTTGTTCTTATGATATAGGATCGATCCCATCCAGTTGTGACACGGAACCGTCATATCTGCTCTAGAAGTTTCGCAACTTGGTGGTAGAGCTTACCAAAACATGGATGCCCTAGGTAGTTCCTGGTTGCATTATGGTGTCCATGCCATTTCTGACAACATAGTAGGCTCGGGAGTCCGTATAGTCTTTTCTGAATACGAATTTGAACCTCATTTGCATGGGTCTTTTTCACTCTTTGAATTACCCTCCGGACTCCCAAAACATAATGGGTCTCCTTTTAAGCCCTTTTCAGACCCTCCAAACATGAAAAGATATCCGAGTGATCTTGTGCCGCTTCACGCTCGTTAAACTGAAATTTGAAGTCACGTCTGTCCGGCGGTAGTTTACCCCTTTTTCGGTCCGGACGGTCAACTGTACGAACAAAGGAATACTCTATTGAAGGTCCCTTCTTTAGAAGAGTATCC
>ML810481.1:221251-234858 GCA_009831015.1 Picea engelmannii | reverse complement strand
TAAAATCTAGATTTGAAGGGATTCCAAGTGTTTTGTAAATGTTTTCTTTTCTTAAAAAATTGGATCTTTAGCACTTTATTCTGTGGTGGTTCTAACTTCTATTTGTTAATCTGGTTATTATCTGGAATTAATTGGTGGTTTCTTTCATGTGGTTTATTTCATTTCTATTCCCATAGCTCTACTCCATTGCAAACTTAATCGTTTGGATGGGATAGTAGATGCAAATATATGACTTCTTGAATCCTTTGGCACTCTAAACCAATTCACCTACGGTCTATTGCCCAACCGATTACAAACTTTTATTAATCAATTCAATTCCCATAGCATTGTCATCACTTGTTGGGTTTGATTATTGGCTAGATCGTTGGGTCAATTTTAGTAGGGTATTTTTGTTGGTGTACAATTTCTGTTAGGTAAACCATTTGCCACAGCTATTCATCCGTATACCCTGCTCATTGGTGACTCTGGCTGTGTACATAATGGACTACAACGATCCTGTTTAATTGAACGTTGGGTGAACCATTGCCTAGAACCCTCTACATTGAGTCCATGTGTGTTCTAACTATGCCACACTCCTTGTCTCGCTGGCCACTGGTTCTTCGGATTCAAGCTGTAATGCAAATCCTTTCAAGTATAGTTCCGGTTAGAACCCTATATAATAGGGAATCAATGTTATGAATGATATTTATCTTTTTCAGACATATGTATTCGCTCATGACGCATGGCGAAGGCGGCGGAAAGATCCCGACACTGACCAAGCATAAGATGAGTGCTTGCGCGCGAGCTTCAAAGGCGAATTCTAGTGCATTTTTAGCAACAAATGGTGGATTGGTTTGAATGGCAAAATTTTTATTCTTGTGGATCAAATGTAAAGATTGGTTTATTAGCCTAAGTTGGGTTTGATAATCCATGTTTGGTGAATTTAGCTTAAAAGGAAAATTTTGGCGCCTCAGCCTTTGCCTTCATGCAGAGTTTTATGAACAAATTAAAAAAAAATCAAGCCTAAGTTGGGTTTGATAATCCATGTTTGGTGAATTTAGCTTAAAAGGAAAATTTTGGCCCCTCGGCCTTTGCCTTTATGCAGAGTTTTATGAACAAATTAACAAAATTTTAGCAAAAGATATAGTGGCCTAGGGCCAACCTCCGAATGCTCGACACCAAGGATAAGCTCCATTTCATGCGCCAACACCAAACTCCAAAGCCCAAGCCTTAGGCTCACCAACTATTTTGCAACCATCGGCATATAACAATACTCATTTGTGTTTTCCTCTCGTCAATGTGGGATATTGCCCACAGAGAGCCAAAAAAATATATATAAAACGCAGCTTTTAAAAACCCTCTGCTAGGTGTTCAAACCAGTTCCAAGGTGTCGATTGCAGGGAGCCACGCATCTGCATCAACGACAACACAAGTTAACCACCAAAGAAAACAACCTCCAAGCCAACACTCGAGCGCAAGGGGTCGAGCACGAAACTCCAGCTCCACGCAACCTGTCACATAACCAACAGCAAACACACAAGCCAGCGCAATGCTTTATACCTTTTGGCATATATCAATACTCAGTTGCGTTTTCTTCTCATGAATGTCAACAGTAGTGGGAAGTCAAGCAGTCATCTCAACAACTTTCTCCATTATCAGTCAATGCTCAACACTGAGTTGTTTTCCTCGAGTGAAGATTGTTCACACCTCCAATCAAATATATGGGCAAATATACATTCCTGAAGTAAACTGGATTCTCATGTGTCTATGCCTTGCAGATACTATTAGTTTCCGAGTTACGAAGCTGATCGGCCATGCCTATGGATTAGCTGTTATTACTGTGATGTTTGTTACAACCAGCTTGATGTCTTTGGTGATTATCATTGAACGACAGAAGAATGTTCTTATAGATTTTTCCTTTTTGGTAATTTTTGGATCTATTGAACTCCTGTATATCTCAACATGTCTGATCAAAGTTCTTGAAGGAGGATGGTTTTCCATTTGGGACCGGTTCAGAAGTCTACTGGATACCACTGGGTGTCACCAAGCTGCGATCTTCAGGCGTTTTAGGTACTCGGGTTTGATCCAATAATGGCGCCTGTGGGAGGTTTTGACGAAAAATCGATGGCCCACAACAGATTAGCAGTACTTTCAGGCCATTTATCGGTGCCTCCAGTGTGTTCTTCTTTGGGTATTGAGACTTCTATAGTGTCTGTAAAGCCCTCGGGGAATCTAAGAGGTTCTCTGACTTTTATTGATAACTGAACGGGAAGGAAAATTGAGGTCAAATTCAGCGAGGGTGGAACAGTCCGGGCCACTGATTTCAAAAAGTTAACTATAGGTGGGGATGACAAAGGGATGAAGCTTCATGATCCAGGATACTTGAACACTGCTCCTGTCCGTTCATCAATTCCTTACATAGATGGAGATGAAGGAATCTTGCGATATAGAGGTTATCCAATTGAGGAGTTAGCTGAGAAGAGCACTTACCTCGAGGTGGCTTACCTCTTAATGTGTGGTAATCTACCCTCTCAGTCTCAATTAGCAGATTGGGAATTCAATGTTTCCCAACATTCAGCAGCACCCGAAGGAGTTTTGGATATCATACAAGCAATGTCTCATGATGCTCATCCAATGGGTATGCTTGTTAGTGCAATAGGTTCCCTTTCCACATTTCATCCAGATGCCAGCAGCAGAGGTTTCCTATCTTCCAGGCAGTGGTTAGAACATTGATCCCCCAGCTGGCAGCATACTCCAAACAACCTCCAGCATTCATGACTGCTGCATTCATTGGTGTTTGGTGCTGTCACAGTCTATTTGCGAGCGAATTTTAAACATCCTCCAATACGCCAGATGTCGAGGCAATAGTTATCAATTGTAATTTTCCAGTTTAATTTGTTGTTCGATTTGTTTGAAGAAAAAATTGACATATGTCTAGTTGTGTAACTGTTTTCTGTTTTTAGAAAACAGAGGTAGAGTTCGAATCGTTTGAGGATTGATAGCATTTTACCTATATATGCACAGGTAAAGGATGTAAGCAGGGTTCGACCTGTGAGGTTCGACTAGGCTGAGAGGAGAGGTTTCGACCTGTGTGAGAGGTCTTGACCTATAGCTTTTATTTTTCTTTGCTGGAGCTGAGGGTTGTGTTTTAGCAAAGAACTTTTGCTGTATATTCAAAGACTGATCAGTAAAGGACAAGTTTTTCATAGGATTCCTGTGTGGAGATATAGGTGATGTTTTTCTCTGTTTAATGTTTTTCCTGTGATCATTATGTTTGTTTTCAGTTCTTATTATCAGAAGGAAAGTAATAGAAGCAGAATTTATCAGCAGATACTCTGCCTCTGAGCTTTTGATGATCTTTATGTTTTTTGCTAAAGCTTAGTTCAGGAATTCTTAGCTGCTCCTGTGCCTGGCTTTTACCTCCCCTACTTCTTCCTCAAACCGACGCCATCAAAACTTAAATCGATCCAATGTTTCTGCTACCTTGCCCTGTGTAAAAGTCTTGTCCAGATCTGAGATGTGAATCACTTTTTAATCGCAGACCCCATTTGCCTAATGGCCCTCCTTGTTGTCCCAAAGTAACCATCTCAAAATAAAAAACTCTATATTTTCATTGTTTTTATAGCTAGCCTAAAACCCATCCCCTACAAACCAAGTTAAATCTAAAAGAGAGATCCCTCTCCGAGTCTTGGAGGGCTAGATCCAAGACTCGAAGTGGTTCGAGGTTACCTCTTTGATTGCCTCAGCAGCCTTAGGCAAATTACAGAGCGCTAACATTTTTGGCGACTCCACTGGGGACCTTCTCCAGAGTTGCACTTCAAATTCAGTTTTGACTTCTGATGGTGAACAGAAGCCAAAAGCCGGAAGGCTGTACCATTCACCTGGCGACTCCATTGTTCAAGATCCCAAGCTTCAAAGATCGCAAGCGACTTCACTGCTGAAGAATCTAGATTTCAGAGCCTTGATGATGCTTCAAGATGACAAGGTATGTGGAAAATCCTATGTATTGCGAAGCTATAAAAGATTTCAGGGATGAGTTAGCAGATTTTCAAATTGATGAAGTTTCGTTAACAACCTTGTTTCGTTGTTGGAAATCGATTTTTTTTTCTCATGAAAGTATAATTTGTGTTCTCGAGCTGTTGGCTGAAAAACTCGAAAGAAATATTGAGTTCTTGAATACTCAGATTCAGTCCTACAGTTTCCAATCTCCAAAACAATTTTATGAGAAACTTACGTCTCCTAAACCAAAAGATATTGAATCATATTTCGATTTTCTAATTGACGAATATGTTGTTTGCAAGCATAAGTCTGAAATTGAACAGTTGCAGTCATGGTCTGATATTGAGGACACGAATGGGAAACTTATCCATGTTAAAATGCTGAAGGAATACCTGGAGAATCAACAAATAGATCATATATTTTTTGACCCGGTTGCAAATTATATGGAGCTCTTTTTCAGTATAACTGTTCAGTCATGTTTTTTCTGCAAGGACACGAGCCCTCACCAGATGCCATTACATATTTCAATTTTGATTTTCATCAAACATGATGAGGAAGCCCAATCCTGGGATCAACTACTGGATTCGCTTCATTGGCACTTTTTCATTACTTGATTGAAGCGGTAACTGTTAGCAAAGTAGGGTAGGTAGGAATGCGCCAATAAGCTCAACAGGATGAGCACCTTCTTTTTTGTCTCTTCACAGTTTATTTTCAGTTTACAGTTTGGGGGCAGCGTAATGATCAGCTATTCGGCGAAATTCAGAGTTCAGCGATTCTAGACACCTCCTTTGGAGCTATCTTCCCCAGGTGGAGCCTATGTTAGAACCCTATATAATAGGGAATCGGTGTTCTGAATGATATTTATCTTTTTCAGACATATGTGTTCTCTCATGACACATGGAAAAGGCGGTAGAAAGCACCCGACATTGACCAAGAATAAGATGAGTGCTTGCACGGGAGCTTCAAAGGCGAATTCCGGTGCATTTTTAGCAACAAATGGTGGATTGGTTTGAATGGCAAAATTTTTATTCTTGTGGATCAAATGTAAAGATTGGTTTATTAGCCTAAGTTGGGTTTGATAATCCATGTTTGGTGAATTTAGCTTAAAAGGAAAATTTTGGCCCCTCGGTCTTTGCCTTTATGCAGAGTTTTATGAACAAATTAACAAAATTTTAGCAAAACTTGTAGTGGCCTAGGGCCAACCTCTGAATGCTTGACACCAAGGATAAGCTCCATTTCATGTGCCAACACCAAACTCCAAAGCTCAAGCCTTGGGCTCACTACATCGAACTATTTTGCAACCATCGACATATAACAATACTCGTTTGTATTTTCCTCTCGTGAATGTGGGATATTGCCCACAGAGAGCCAAAAACAAATATATAAAACACAGCTTTTAAAAACCCTCTGTCAGGTGTTCAAACCAGTTCCAAGGTGTCGATTGCAGGGAGCCACGCATCTGCATCAACGACAACACAAGTTAACCACCAAAGCAAACAACCTCCAAGCCAACACTCGAGCGCAAGGGGCCGAGCACAAAACTCCAGCTCCACTCTACCTATCACATAACCAACAACAAACACACAAGCCAGCGCAATGCTTTGTACCTTTTGGCATATATCAATACTCAGTTGTGTTTTCTTCTCATGAATGTCAACAGTAGTGGGAAGTCAAGCAGTCATCTCAGCAACTTTCTCCATTATCATTCAATGCTCAGCACTGAGTTGTTTTCCTCGAGTGAAGATTGTTCACACCTCCAATCAAATATATGGGCAAATATACATTCCTGAAGTAAATTGGATTCTCATGTGTCTATGCCTTGCAGATACTATTAGTTTCCGAGTTACGAAGCTGATCGGCCATGCCTATGGATTAGTTGTTATTACTGTGATGTTTGTTACAACCAGCTTGATGTCTTTGGTGATTATCATTGAACGACAGAAGAATGTTCTTATAGATTTTTCCTTTTTGGTAATTTTTGGATCTACTGAACTCCTGTATATCTCAACATGTCTGATCAAAGTTCTTGAAGGAGGATGGTTTGCCATTTGGGACCGGTTCAGAAGTCTACTGTATACCACTGGGTGTCACCAAGATGCAATCTTCAGGCATTTTAGGTACTCGGGTTCGATCCAATAATGGCGCCTGTGGGAGGTTTTGACGAAAAATCGATGGCCCACAACAGATTAGCAGTACTTTCAGGCCATTTATCGGTGCCTCCGACGGGTTCTTCTTTGGGTATTGAGACTTCTACAGTGTCTGTAAAGCCCTCAAGGAATCTGAGAGGTTCTCTGACTGTTATTGATAACTGAACGGGAAGGAAAATTGAGGTCAAATTCAGCGAGGGTGGAACAGTCGGGGCCACTGATTTCAAAAAGTTAACTATAGGTGGGGATGACAAAGGGCTGAAGCTTCATGATCCAGGATACTTGAACACTGCTCCTGTCCGTTCATCAATTCCTTACATAGATGGAGATGAAGGAATCCTGCGATATAGAGGTTATCCAATTGAGGAGTTAGCTGAGAAGAGCACTTACCTCGAGGTGGCTTACCTCTTAATGTGTTGTAATCTGCCCTCTCAATCTCAATTAGCAGATTGGGAATTCAATGTTTCCCAACATTCAGCAGAACCCGAAGGAGTTTTGGATATCATACAAGAAATGTCTCATGATTCTCATCCAAAGGGTATGCTTGTTAGTTCAATAGGTGCCCTTTCCACATTTCATCCAGATGCCAATCCCACATTGAGGGAGCAAAATATTTACAATTCAAAGTCCATTCGAGAGAAACAGATCCACGAGTTAAGGCAGATCCCGAATGATCATTTTCAGAATCCGAGGCAGCAATTACAGGGAGGTGGCAGAGGTTTCCTATCTTCCAGGCAGTGGTTAGAACATTGATCCCCCAGCTGGCATCATACTCCAAACAACCTCCAGCATTCACTACTGCTACATTCATTGGTGTTTGGTGCTGTCACAGTCTATTTGCGAGCGAATTTTAAACATCCTCCAATACGCCAGATGTCGAGGCAATAGTTATCAATTGTAATTTTCCAGTTTAATTTGTTGTTCGATTTGTTTGAAGAAAAAATTGACATATGTCTAGTTGTGTAACTGTTTTCTATTTTTAGAAAACAGAGGTAGAGTTCGAATCGTTTGAGGATTGATAGCATTTTACCTATATATGCACAGGTAAAGGATGTAATCAGGGTTTGACCTGTGAGGTTCGACTGGGCTGAGAGGAGAGGTTTCGACCTGTGTGAGAGGTCTTGACCTGTAGCTTTTATTTTTCTTTGCTGGAGCTGAGGGCTGTGTTTTAGCAAAGAACTTTTGCTGTATATTCAAAGACTAATCAGTAAAGGACAAGTTTTTCATAGGATTCCTGTGTGGAGATATTGGTGATGTTTTTCTCTGTTTAATGTTTTTCCTGTGATCATTATGTTTGTTTTCATTTCTTATTATCAGAAGGAAAGTAAAAGAAGTAGAATTTATCAGCAGATACTCTGCCTCTGAGCTTTTGATGATCTTTATGTTTTCTGCTAAAGCTTAGTTCAGGAATTCTTAGCTGCTCTTGTGCCTGGCTTTTACCTCCCCTACTTCTTCCTCAAACCGATGCCAGCAAAACTTAAATTGATCCAATGTTTCTGCTACCTTTCCCTATGTAAAAGTCTGGTCCAGATCTGAGATGTGAATCACTTTTTAAACGCAGACCCCATTTTCCCAATGGCCCTCCTTGTTGTCCCAAAGTAACCATCTCAAAATCAAAAACTCTATATTTTCATTGTTTTTATAGCTAGCCTAAAACCCATCCCCTACAAACCAAGTTAAATCTAAAAGAGAGATCCCTCTCTGAGTCTTGGAGGGATAGATCCAAGACTCGAAGTGGTTCGAGGTTACCTCTGTGATTGCCTCAGCAGCCTTAGGAAAATTACAGAGCGCTAACATTTTTGGCGACTCCACTGGGGACCTTCTCCAGAGATGCACTTCAAATTCAGTTTTGACTTCTGATGGTGAACAGAAGCCAAACACCGGAAGGCTGTACCATTCACCTAGCGACTCCATTGTTCAAGATCCCAAGCTTCAAAGATCGCAAGTGACTTCACTGTTGAAGAATCTAGATTTCAGAGCCTTGATGATGCTTCAAGATGACAAGGTATGTGGAAAATCCTATGTATTGTGAAGCTATAAAACATTTCAGGGATGAGTTAGCAGATTTTCAAATTGATGAAGTTCTGTTAACAGCCTTGTTTCATTGTTGGAAATCGAATTTTTTTTCTCATGAAAGTATAATTTGTGTTCTCGAGCTGTTGGCTGAAAAACACGAAAGGGATATTGAGTTCTTGAATACTCAGATTCAATCCTACAGTTTCCAATCTCCAAAACAATTTTATGAGAAACTTACGTCTCCTAAACCAAAAGATATCGTATCATCTTTTGATTTTCTAATTGACGAATATGTTGTTTGCAAGCATAAGTCTGAAATTGAACAGTTGCAGTCATGGTCTGATATTGAGGACATGAATGGGAAACTTATCCATGTTAAAATGCTGAAGGAATACTCGGAGAATCAACAAATAGATCATATATTTTTTTGACCCGGTTGCAAATTATATGGAGCTCTTTTTCAGTATAACTGTTCAGTCATGTTTTTTTTGCAAGGACACGAGCCCTCACCAGTTGCCATTACATATTTCAGTTTTGATTTTCATCAAACATGATGAGGAAGCCCAGTCCTGGGATCAACTGCTGGGTTGGATTCATTGGCACTTTTTCATTACCTGATTGAAGCGGTAACTGTTAGCAAAGTAGGGTAGGTAGGAATGCACCAATAAGCTCATCAGGATGAGCACCTTCTTTTCTATCTCTTCACAGTTTATTTTCAGTTTACAGTTTGGGGGCAACCTAATGATCAGCTGGTCGGCGAAATTCAGAGTTCAACAATTCTAGACACCTCCTTCGGAGCTATCTTCCCCAGGTGGAGCCTATGTTAGAACCCTATATAATAGGGAATCAGTGTTCTGAATGATATTTGTCTTTTTCAGACATATGTGTTCGCTCATGACGCATGGCGAAGGCGGCGGAAAGCGCCCGACACTGACCAAGCATAAGACGAGTGCTTGCGCGGGAGCTTCAAAGGCGAATTCCGGTGCATTTTTAGCAACAAATGGTGGATTGGTTTGAATGGAAAATTTTTTATTCTTGTGGATCAAATGTAAAGAGTGGTTTATTAGCCTAAGTTGGGTTTGATAATCCATGTTTGGTGAATTTAGCTTAAAAGGAAAATTTTGGCCCCTCGGCCTTTGCCTTTATGCAGAGTTTTATGAACAAATTAACAAAATTTTAGCAAAAGTTATAGTGGCCTAGGGCCAACCTCCGAATGCTCGACACCAAGGATAAGCTCCATTTCATGCGCCAACACCAAAATCCAAAGCCCAAGCCTTGGGCTCACTACATCGAACTATTTTGCAACCATCGGCATATAACAATACTCATTTGTGTTTTCCTCTCGTCAATGTGGGATATTGCCCACAGAGAGCCAAAAAAAATATATAAAACATAGCTTTTAAAAACCCTCTTCCAAGTGTTCAAACCAGTTCCAAGGTGTCGATTGCAGGGAGCCACACATCTGCATCAACGACAACACAAGTTAACCACCAAAGCAAACAACCTCCAAGCCAACACTCGAGCGCAAGGGGTCGAGCACGAAACTCCAGCTCCACGCAACCTGTCACATAACCAACAACAAACACACAAGCCAGCGCAATGCTTTGTACCTTTTGGCATATATCAATACTCAGTTGTGTTTTCTTCTCATGAATGTCAACAGTAGTGGGAAGTCAAGTAGTCATCTCAGCAACTTTCTCCATTATCAGTCAATGCTCAGCACTGAGTTGTTTTCCTCGAGTGAAGATTGTTCACACCTCCAATCAAATATATGGGCAAATATACATTCCTGAAGTAAACTGGATCCTCATGTGTCTATGCCTTGCAGATACTATTAGTTTCCGAGTTACGAAGTTGATCGGCCATGCCTATGGATTAGTTGTTATTACTGTGATGTTTGTTACAACCAGCTTGATGTCTTTGGTGATTATCATTGAACGACAGAAGAATGTTCTTATATCTTTTTCCTTTTTGGTAATTTTTGGATCTATTGAACTCCTGTATATCTCAACATGTCTGATCAAAGTTCTTGAAGGAGGATGGTTTTCCATTTGGGACCGGTTCAGAAGTCTACTGGATACCACTGGGTGTCACCAAGCTGCGATCTTCAGGCGTTTTAGGTACTCGGGTTCGATCCAATAATGGCACATGTGGGAGGTTTTGACGAAAAATCGATGGCCCACAACAGATTAGCAGTACTTTCAGGCCATTTATCGGTGCCTCCGGTGGGTTCTTCTTTGGGTATTGAGACTTCTATAGTGTCTGTAAAGCCCTTGGGGAATCTGAGAGGTTCTCTGACTGTTATTGATAATTGAATGGGAAGGAAAATTGAGGTCAAATTCAGCGAGGGTGGAACAGTCCGGGCCACTGATTTCAAAAAGTTAACTATAGGTGGGGATGAAAAAGGGCTGAAGCTTCATGATCCAGGATACTTGAACACTGCTCCTGTCTGTTCATCAATTCCTTACATAGATGGAGATGAAGGAATCCTGCGATATAGAGGTTATCCAATTGAGGAGTTAGCTGAGAAGAGCACTTACCTCGAGGTGGCTTACCTCTTAATGTGTGGTAATCTGCCCTCTCAGTCTCAATTTGCAGATTGGGAATTCAATGTTTCCCAACATTCAGCAAAACCCGAAGGTGTTTTGGATATCATACAAGCAATGTCTCATAATGCTCATCCAATGGGTATGCTCGTTAGTGCAATAGGTTCCCTTTCCACATTTTATCCAGATGCCAATCCCGCATTGAGGGGGCAAAATCTTTACAACTCAAAGTCCATTCGAGAGAAATAGATCCACGAGTTAAGGCAGATCCCGAATGATAATTTTCAGAATCCGAGGCAGCAGTTATAGGGAGGTGGCAGAGGTTTCCTATCTTCCAGGCAGTGGTTAGAACATTGATCCCCCAGCTGGCAGCATACTCCAAACAACCTCCAGCATTCACGACTGCTGCATTCATTGGTGTTTGGTGCTGTCACAGTCTATTTGCCAGCGAATTTTAAACATCCTCCAATATGCCAGATGTCGAGGCAATAGTTATCAATTGTAATTTTCCAGTTTAATTTGCTGTTCGATTTGTTTGAAGAAAAAATTGGCATATGTCAAGTTGTGTAACTGTTTTCTATTTTCAGAAAACAGAGGTAGAGTTCGAATCGTTTGAGGATTGATAGCATTTTACCTATATATGCACAGGTAAAGGATGTAAGCAGGGTTCGACCTGTGAGGTTCGACTGGGCTGAGAGGAGAGGTTTCGACCTGTGTGAGAGGTCTTGACCTGTAGCTTTTATTTTTCTTTGTTGGAGCTGAGGGTTGTGATTTAGCAAAGAAATTTTGATGTATATTCAAAGACTGATCAGTAAAGGACAAGTTTTTCATAGGATTCTTGTGTGGAGATATTGGTGATGTTTTTCTCTGTTTAATGTTTTTCCTGTGATCATTATGTTTGTTTTCAGTTCTTATTATCAGAAGGAAAGTAATAGAAGTAGAATTTATCAGCAGATACTCTACCTCTGAGCTTTTGATGATCTTTATGTTTTCTGCTAAAGCTTAGTTCAGGAATTCTTAGCTGCTCCTGTCCCTGGATTTTACCTCCCCTACTTCTTCCTCAAACCGATGCCATCAAAACTTAAATCGATCCAATGTTTCTGCTACCTTGCCCTGTGTAAAAGTCTTGTCCAGATCTGATATGTGAATCACTTTTTAATCGCAGACCCCATTTGCCCAATGGCCCTCCTTTCTGTCCCAAAGTAACCATCTCAAAATCAAAAACTCTATATTTTCATTGTTTTTATAGCTAGCCTAAAACCCATCCCCTACAAACCAAGTTAAATCTAAAAGAGAGATCCCTCTCTGAGACTTGGAGGGATAGATCCAAGACTCGAAGTGGTTCGAAGTTACCTCTGTGATTGCCTCAGCAGCCTTAGGAAAATTACAGAGCGCTAACAGTTCCAACCACATTTGATTATGTTTTTAAATTGGGATGGTATTTGTGCCACACTCCTTATCTCGCTGTCCATTGTTTCTTCAGATTCAAGTTGTAACACAAATCCATTGAAGTGTAGTTCCAGCCACATTTGATTATTTTTTTGAATTGGGCATGGTGTTCTTTTGTTTGTTGAAATCTCTAAGTATGAGATTATATTGATAGTTAACGTAGACTGATTAATATGCCAAGTCCTCTAGCAAAGGATGATGTTGTAGCTGTAGACTATAACTGTGTTCATGAATGGAATTTTGAAGTGTTCTCACCTTGTTATTGTATTCACCTATATTAAAACTTGCATTTGTAATCACTTTTTTTGGTATTGGTCTATGAAGTATGTGTTAATGGGATTAGGTTGTTAGATATTGAAATTTGTACCCTTTACTCGGATAGAAAGTTGAAATCGTTAGTGAACCAATGGATTTAAGGGATGTGTAATATGAGTTCCATGGAAATAAATGGTGTGATGCCTCAAAACCAAGATCTAGACGGGGTACTAGCTAACTGGTTGAAAGCAAGTGTACAGCCCGGGCTTGTTGACTGTTGGATTTAGATTCTTGTTTGAAATGAGTCAAGAGATACCTGTAATAAGTAGTGGCATGGATAACTCGGAACCTAGATTACTGTGTGTACTTAAGGGGTGTCAATTTGTGTTTATAGCATGGACTTGCTACTCAGATTGATCTTTGACATAAACTACCACCAAGGTTGGATCCCAGGCTATACCATTGAACGCTTGTTTTGCGACTCACTACACCCTTCGATGTAAACCAAGCCATACACCTTAACATTGTAATAGATGATTGATGTATACAATGGGAATGGTTGCAGCATCTAGTTTTGGTAGGAGATTCTTTTCATGGAATCAGGTTTGAGAATGGGGTTTAGAGGATCGCCAATGTTACCTGTTATCCACTATTACATCCTGTATCAATCTCTGTAGGGAAATAAGGACTCATATGTGGTGTTGTACCTGACTATAGTAACCAGAAGAGGCCTTTCCAATCACAAACTCCAGTTGATTCAAGTAGATATAGACACTAAAATAACCGATTCATTCCCTTCAAAGGTCTTGAAATCACTCCCTATATATGGTGGTCTTAAAAAAGGCACATTCGGTACCATAGATAGTGCCTGGGCACAGTGATCGAATTTACGTCTTGACTCATACCTGCCATAAAATGCTTAGCATCTATGTGTATGTCAGCTTATAAGATTGTTAATATCCAAAAAACCCCTAAGATCCAAAAACCCTAACCCTAGACTTGAGGTAGCGAAATAAAGGTGGTTCCCGAGGAGCCTAGTTGGAAGGTCAACTTCATGAGGCCATAACTTTCAAATACAAACTCTGTTTTTGGTGCTCTTTGGACTACTGGAAATATTTTTCCAAGATCTACAAGTTTAGGAGGTTGGGCCCATTGAACAAGTATTGGCCATTGAAATACCAAAAACGAATGGGAAGGGCATGAAAAATATGCTACA
>ML810481.1:209496-221151 GCA_009831015.1 Picea engelmannii | reverse complement strand
GTGCCACTTTCATCAACATCTAGAGGGTGTAGAATTCAACCATGTTATTTTCTCCCAGTCCTGCTCCATATTTTAAGGAGAAGAAGTGGTAATGATCTAAAAAGAGTATGACTCCATCCCCACACATTTTTGGAGAGCCTTGAAAAGCTCCATCAAAGAAGTCCCAAGGCTTTTTGAAATCAATACGGGGCTCATGCAATACCCTTTGGGATTTAATATTAATATTAATATAAAAATTGATGCCCAAAATATTTTTTTATTTTTTTTCTAAATAAATTTTGGTCGTCGCATATCCGACGACAACTTTTATTGATGCGACGATTTTTCTATATAAACAATGAAAAGTTGTCGTCGTCTATGCGACGATAATTTCTATTGATGCAACGGTTTTTCTATATAAACAACGGAAAGTTGTCGTCGAATAGGCGACGACAACTTCTATTGATGCATCGGTTTAGCTACATAAACAACAAAAAGTTGTTGTCGAATAGGCAACGAAAACTTCTATTGATGTGTCGGTTTAGTTACATAAACAACAAAAAGTTGTCGTCGAATAGGAGACGACAACTTCTATTGATGTGATGGTTTAGCTATATAAACAATGAAACGTTGTCTTCGCATATGTGGCGACAACTTCTATTGATGCGTTTCTTTTGCTATAAAAGTTGTTGTCACAATTTAGAAGAAAAGTTGGTTTCACATTGTTTGCCTATATGGTCACTTTTGCGACGTTTGATCAAGTTCGTCGAAAATGCCACGTCACATAAACCAACATTTTAGAGACTCCAGATTCGTCGCCATATCAACGACATAACATCGCAATAGCCATCGCAAAATGGCCCAAACATTCTAGTGATGGAGATTGATAGGAGGGCAAGAAGAATTTATTTTCAAGAAATCCTTCGGATCTAAGTTTGACGAAATTCCAGAAACGCAAGGAGTGTGTGGGAGATCAGAATATTCAAGGAGATAAAGCTCAGAAGTGGTAACACGAGAAGTGTGTGGGTGATAGACTTATTCTAAGTCCTAAATCCTAGAAGAGATAACGCTTTCAAAAGCACAAGCAAGACCCAGAGTAACCGGGTTCGCAGGAGAAAGTTCACAGACCGAAACCTTTGAACACTTACAAAAATATTCCAAGGAAAAAGAAGTCAAAATCTCAGGAGGAGGAGCGACAACAACCATCAGATTGGTTGTGGGGAGGAGCCTAGACCATTATATCAGTTTATAGAAAACAGAGGAAGCACGGAGGAGAGAAACAGATCCCATCCGTTGGATCTGAGCACAAAGGACAAAAACTGTTTGATCAAGGTAAAGTGCACGAACGATAATTCCTTTAAGTGCACAGGAGAACGGATTTGTCGAAGTCCTGAAGTCCCGAAGTAATTTGGGACCGTCCATCGTCAAGGAGGATATGTGACGCAATACCCACAGCTGTGGAAGTTTGTGGACAAGGAGGAGGTGAAACAGCCGAAACAAATCTTGGTCATCAGTTGTCAAGAAACGTGTGTCAAAAGATCTGAGATTTCGGGAAATCTCACTTTGCGGAAAACTCAACTGCGGAGCGTGACAAACTCCTGAATCCTCAAAGGTCGAAGTAAATCACAATCGTTCCCTATGGAGGACATGTGGAGGAATATCGTGTATTTTGAGTGAAATCACTCTGGGAGAAACGAGTGCATAGGAGTTTGAAACTCCCGAAGCCCAAAGCACCGAAGAGAAGAAGAGAGAAGGGCTGAAGAACTGAGATCCATCGATATGCAATGGGACACTTGTCAATAGATCGTGAGCTCTGGGTAAATTGTAGTGAGGTTTTAGTTGAGAAATGAGATTGTCGAAGAGCCAAAGAGGAATCTGGACCGTCAGATCTAGCAGGGCACGTGGTGTTGATCTGGGTTGGACAGGTGTCACCCGATCATGAACTTCAAAGGATCGTACTCCAAGGTTCCGAGGAGTTGTGTTTCAGAATATCCCGAAGCGTTGAAGCCCAAAATGTCTAAGGGTCGCTGATCCAAAAGAAGGAACATGGATCGTTGATCTGCGAGGGGACATGTGGAGGAAAGAGATTCACTCTATTGGATAGCCATTGGATCAGAGAAGGATAGGTGTCAGAGGATCCGACACTCCGGAGGTTTTATTTGTTGAATTTTGAGAATCTCGAAGGCCGAAGTCCCAAAAACAATGACAATTGTCGATGTGAAGGGGGACATGCAGCGCCAAATCTAGAACTCTGGGAGAAAGTAGAGGAGGAAAAATCCGAAGACCTAGAGGAGACATCAATCGTTGATCAAGGAGCAAGTTGAATGGTCGTTGATCTAATCGAGGAGGCCAAAGTCTTGAAGCAGGAGTTGAACCGTCGATTTAAGAGGACACGTGGTAGACGATCTACCGTTTTGGAGAAGTCTCTCTGGAAGAAATAGGAATTTGAGAATTGAGATTCACGAAGGTCGGATTCGTAGAGGAGATCCTGGTCACATATTTAAAGGGACAAGTGTCGACAGATATTCTACTTCGAAATATTGTCATACATGGAAGAGCAAGGTTTGAGAATTGAAACTCCCGAAGGTCGGAAAGGCGGAATCGGTCATAGCCTATGATTTAAAAGGGAGTTACGTGTCGACAAATCGTGGAGATCTAGGATCGAGCATGGGAGCAGGAAAGAAGACAGGAAAGGGAGGATAAATAGAAGTCGTTGATCATGGATCATCGCCAAGGGATTGGAGATCAATAGATAAGAAGGATTCTGAGGCCAAGACATGCTTGGACGTTAATTTTCCTTGAGCGGGCTGCAATTGGAACCACAGTTTTAAAAAAGGGATACATGGTAGCTGGAGGTGAATTGTGGGGAAAAAAGTGGGTTGGTATAAAACCAATCTTTCCCACACCCACAATCACGCGTTTGTGCAAGTTCATAGCCCAAGGGTGTATGTAGGAAGGGGCTAGTGAAAGCACTCGCAAATTGAAGAGAACCCAGAGTGAATAGACAAAGGGTACGGGTATCACAGGACCTACACCTAAAGGAGAAAAAGGGGCCTATGTATAATTGTTTTGGGTTCAAATGGGAGCTTGAAGAGTCGATCTGACTCAGGTGAAAGAAAGATCCTAGACCAAGAGGTCATGTATCCCTACGGGGGTGCAGGGGGGTTGCATCACAAGGTCTTTTTGCAACACTGAATGGATCAGACACACGCAAATGATTATACATTTCAGGAAATAGAAATAACAAGGGATGGATTGAACTTCAACTCTTACTCATAACCGACTTGTGTTCCTTATTAAAATTATTTTCTGATTCATTGATAATTGACTGATCCAGACGACGCTACCTTCCAACGGCAGAGAAACCATCCCAACTCAATGAAAAAATAGAGATCGGCCTCAGCTTTGGAATTTAGCAAACAAACTCTAATATATAGCATGAACAAAGAAAGAATCAGAAAAAAAAATCTTGCGCCGAAAACTTTCCATGCACTTCGGCATAAATCCGGGAACTGGCCGATGTCAAAACTCTAAGGAAAATTGGCTTGTATCTCTGGCATGAGCCAAGAACACTATAGACACTTGTAATGGGTGTGGCCTCTCTTGTGCGTGGACTCAGGAACATTCCAATTCTCTGCGGTCCTCCTTGCGGCCTCCTCATGAACTTTTTGCGGCCCTCACGGCTCTCCTAAGCTATCAATGCTTTATGTAGAAGCTCTCAGCCCTCATGACTCTCTTGAGCTCTCAATGCACAATGAACTCTGTAAACAACATAACCCTGCTTGTCATTGTATCCAAGGTGGTGCACCTTATCGGGACGATTTGGGTGAGTAATCCTCACAATGTCGGGGAGTTGCCTGTGCTCCCAAAACCTGACCCTCACTACTCACACTGCTAACACTGCTCTTCAGCTCTCACAACTCTCCCTGCTATGATACCATGTTGAAGTGGGCAGAGGAAAGAACACAAAAATGAATTCAATCAAACTGCAAATTGATATTACCAAAATGCCCGCAAAACGATTACAATCGCCTCCTTTTTATAGAGTTCTTTGGAAGGATCCCGAAGATCCAGAGAGTTCACAAAGCGACTAGAGTGTCGGTGGGAGTGTCGGTGGATATGGCGATGGAGGAACAGTAACAAGTGGTTGATGGAAGCTTCGGTTTTAATAAGGTAGGTAGAAATTAAATCATCCAACAATTATCAGTGCAACCAAGACATAGGAATGCAAAATTGATTATGACATTGCACTCTAGTTGTTCATACTCCAGATCTGTGTTATTCTTTTTGTCACCATAATTTTCTTCTATAATTGCTAAGATGACCTTTCATCATAGCGGAAATCATGGTAAGCTCCCTAGTAGCCTATGCTTTCATCTTTTCAATTTGTATTTTTGTATAACTGTGACAATTATTTCTTGTCAAATTCCTTTTACCAGTAATAACATCTTATGTTTTCATCTTTTTAATTTGTATTTTGTAGAATTGTGACAATTATTTGTTTTCAAAATCATTTTTCCAGTAATAACATCTGAGTATTGAATAAAAAAATATATCTTTAGTTTTTTTAAACAAATATATCACATCTCTTAAATTCATTTTAAAATTGAAGAAAAGTAAATTATGTTAATGTGGCATCTCTTAAATTCACTATAAAATTGAAGCAAAATAAATTGTGTGAAAGTGTTACTTGTAAAATTGATTTGACTCACAAGCTATTTTGTAGAAGTCAAGTACACAATGCAATGGCATCTTATTGGTTATAGTGAATCCTTATACTAGAATGTGAAGCTCTCTCTCCTTGACATATTGCAGGTGGAAGGTCTCTCTCCTCTACATATTGTAGGTTGAAGGTCGGCTAATCCAATAGACAAATAAAGGCTACTCATGGACATAGGACCTATCCATGACCACTATTCAGGTGTAAGTAACCACCTAATCTAATAGACAACTAAAGGTTTTTCATGGGAATAGGACCACTATTTAGGTGTAATTAACTATGAGGAAGAAGAGAAACACGAAAGGTAATCAATCTCAAGGAAGAAGAAAAACAAGGAGAGAAATAAATGGGGAGGAAACAACATATGTAGCAAATATGCTTATAGTGATGGCAAGAGACATGCAAATGACCAAGTGGGAGGTTAGTTGGCAGCAGGGTTATGGGCTATGAGTTATGCAATGGAAAACACTAAGCATTTAATGTTTGGAATTAATGCTAACTTGAAACTTAGCATTAATTCACATTGTCTTTTACATATCACATTTACTAAGTTTCAAGCCTCTCTTTCCCTAAGTTTGAAACATGTTTCCTCAATATGAGGCCGAATAAGGTCTCAAACTTAAAACTTCGAACTAAAAAGAAAATGTCAGTTGGAAAATTGCATGAAACTCTTGAAACTTTGGTTAAAATGGTTGGTTTTCGTACTAGAACAATGGAAAATTGATTACTAATAGTCCCTAGAGGGGAGGGACTAATAAAACTTTCTTTCAAACTTTATTTATTCTTTGGATGAAAATTCTTCCAATCATTGATGAGTTTCATATCCTATAGAGTTCCCATCATTTTAAATTATATATATATATATATATAGGTTTTTAAAAATAAACATACAATTTTTACATATTTTTTTAAAACTATCTATATTTATATTAATATGGCACAAAAGGTATTATAGAGAACATTGACTACCTGGGTCCAAATCCAAGTCAATCATGGTTGATTAGCACAATTTTCATCTAAACACAATATATATTGTACTTTCAAAATAACAAAAATTGATGTAAGAAGTTCTTTCTCTTATGGAATACAATAAAAAAACTTTGTTTTTGTTATGAACTACAATATAAAAACTATGTAAACTATGTATTCGAAGATTGATGAGGCTTGAAGTAGCACTCCTTACATATCCAAGAACAAATAAATAAAGAAAATTAAGCTTACTAACCATCCAAGAACATGTTGGTGTTCTTATTGGTTTTGAGGGAGTCATCTCTGAGTTGGCTAGGCTCTTGTATTATTACTGATAAATCACCCTCTACAATTAGATTGGTGTATCCTCGTAGATGATCCACATGTAGTCCCTTAATTAGACCATCTAATTCCATTGTATTATTAGTGCTATTTCCCAAGTGAACAAAAAAAATGAAAATTATGGCACTTGTATCATCCCTCAAAACCCCGCCAAGCCCCGTTGGGCCACGATTTCTTTTGGTTTCTCCATCAAGATTCAATTTAAAAAATCCTTTTGGTGGTCTTGAAAATATAATCGAAAAGAGATGTTGAAAGGAGTGACTATGCTTGATAAAAGAGAAGGGATTTTTTCAAATTTCCATTCATTAAAAATGATCTTCTCTTCCCCCATAGGTTTGTTGCTTCTTGGGACCAAGAAAAAAAGATAATCAATTATCATAATCTGATTTGAATGGTGTGCCATGTGTCCTCCAAGTTTTTATATTGTTCTTTGAAATTCTACGATTACATTATTTCCTGACTATCCATAGTAAGAATCTTGTAAAAAAATTCTAGGCTCTACTTAAGATGGGGTTGTAGTATGGTGATTGCCTCCATTTCTCTAGAGTTTGATTTATTCTCTCTCTCATGCGATCACACTATATGAATATGGAAACTAATCTATCCCATAGTTTTGATACAAATGCACACCTATTAAATAGGTGCTCCTTTATCTCTTCATTTTCCTGGCACATGTAACAGATGGATGGCCCCTTAGAAACTCTCTTTATAATCTTGTCCTAGGTAATAATTTTCCTTTGGGATAATAGAAAGAGGAGAGTAGATACCTTGGGCCAAAGTTAATTTTTTCAAATGTTATTCTAGATACCTCTTGTGTCCTAGTCACTATGCTTAGCTTCTAGGTGGTATGACTTCATGTCTTTAAAATTTCCATCTCCTTGTGAGTCAACGTGTAATATGTCCTTGCCTTACTATAAAATTATCCTTCTTCTTCTCAAGAAATTTTGAAGTTCTTTACTTTCCTCCTTTGTTAATTATGGTGACCAATCTAACCTTGATTTCTACTTGTGAAAGGATGTTGGCTTTGGATTTTTTGAGACCCTCCAATATTGGTTAACTAAGTTCTAGCTTTGGGCTTGGATTTTTACTTTGGCCAATTGCAGGGTTTCGTAGGAGAGTATCTTGGGTTTGTGTGATCTGTATTTATGAGAGGAATGAAATGAATAAAAGATTGAATACTATAACACACATATACGAAGAACAACAACAAATATCCAGTGAACAATAACTTCTATTAAATAAAGAAAATAGGTTGAAACTATAAAACTGCAGAACTGAAACAACTTGCTCGAATGATGGTAGTTATCTCTGAGAAGAGATGTGGCTTATATGCGCATCCATCTGAGAAGAATGATTAAAATGAGGCTCCAAAGTCCTTTTTAACATTACTCATGAATTTCAAAACCCTATACATCCAAATACCTAACCCTAGGAGATGAAATACCAAAAGTTATGTGGACCCCGATGGGTAAGTTGGTACCTCAACTTCCCAGAGTCAGAACTTTTTCATACAACCTCCATTTTAGGTGTGTGGTAGCCCGTTGGAAAGGTATTTTCGAGAACTACTCATTATGTCATCAAATTTTGACTTTTTTTGTAGTTGTACTATGACAAACCAAAAAAACTTGTTTAGGTCCCCCTAAAAGCCCTAAAAGTACATAAAGATGTACTGACATGAAAAATTCAAAAATAATCTAGTTGGAATAGGTGGGAAACCACCAATATCCACCTGGATGTTGTGTAGGGCATCAAGACAACCCCAAAAGTGAAAAACCCACAATTACAAAGAAATTTCATCATTACAGAGAAACGTGTTGAACTAAAAACTGTCAAAATGAGCTAGTTGGAGTAGGTGGGTGGCCACCAATATCCATCTGGATTAGTCCTCCCCCATTATGAAGGAATGGTCTTCATTGCGTTGAGTGCCCCCTCCATATGAAGAAATTTCCGCTGAATTTGCCCCCCGGTGAGCCACTTTCCTTGGTATAGGAGTTGCCCTACCTTGACAACCTGATAAAGCTGGATCCTCTGGTGGTCAGTTCTCTTTCCCTGTGTGTCCACTATTTGATTAGTGGATGATTGTTCCATGTAGTCAGGGTTGATCTCTGTTGGTGTCAATTGTTCAACAATCTCCGAGGTGTCCAATAATGGTGGAAAACATGGTTGAAGGAGGTCCACATTGAACATTGGTTGAAATCCTAGGAAGGGTGGAGTGTTGAGCTCAAAAGAATTTCCACCCACAACCTTGGTGATATTTTAAGGCCCATAGCTAAGCGTACAGAGATTATGATGGGGCTCGGTAATTTTCTCTTTCTTCAAATGCAACCAGACCTTGTCTACCACCTGAAACTGGTGCGGTACCCGATGTTGATCATGGAGATTCTTGTACTTAGAATTGGCTTTCTGCAAAATCTCATGGACCTGTTGGTAGATGTGTTGAATCTGCTCAATGAATATGGTGGATTTTTCGGCCTCAGACTAAAAAGGGGAATATTTTTACTATGTTATTGCAAGACGTAGTGCAACATCAATGGGACCCAAGGGTTGGAATCCTAGCCCCAACTAAAATGGGATATGGTTGGTGGAGATATGGAGAGCCCTGTTGTAGTTGTGTTGAACATAGGGAAGACTCGCATCCCATGTATGCAAATGTTTAGAGTTATACATGCATAGGATGTGCACAATCTTCCAATTGACGACCTTTGTTTGGTCATCGGTTTGGGGGTGGAAAGCAGTGGATTTAGTGAGCTTGGTGTCCAACATTGATCAGAGACTTGACCAAAATGTATTGAGGAACCTGTTGTCCTGATATGAGATGATGGTCTGTGGTATCCCAAAATGGACCCACACCCGTTCGAAGAAGAGCTTGGTATTATATGTCACTGTGATGCTCTTCTTGTAGGTTGTGAGAAAGGCCATCTTCAAAAATCGATCAATGGCCACAAATACATATTCATTTCATTTCTTGGTGGATGGAAGGCTAGACATGTAATCCATTGAGATGGATTTTCAAGGCCTCTCAGGAGTAGGAAGAGGGGTATATAATCCTTGCTTCTTGATGGCTGGCTTGGAAATGGCACAGGAAGTGCAAGATCTAATATACTTGTTGACATCCTGTTGAAGTTTTGGCCAATAAAAATGTTCTATAGAACAACCACAATTTTATCCATGCCAAAATGTCCTACCATCTGACTGTAGTGAGCCTCCCAAATCATATTTGCATGCTCTCTTGCGGGAACACAGAGGTGGCCTAAATGGCATAAAAACCCATCTTGAATGTGAAAATCGGTGACATTCGTGCTGGTACCCAAGAGATGATAGCTAGTGGTGAAGTCAGGGTCACACTGATAAAGTTGGGGCCACTCATATGCCTCATGTCCATAGGAATGGAGCACGATGGTGAGTGCAGCAACGGGAGGTCGACTGAGGTAGTCAACGACACAATTTGTGCTCCCTATCGTATACTTGATGTTGAGATGGAACTGCTACAGTTATGTGGACCACTTTGATGGCGGTCATTCTGAAACTTCCCCTGTGTCTATATTAATTGCAGAGGCTTGTGATCAGTGTGGATGATTGTCTCCTTTCCCAAAATGTGATGTTTCCATTGACGACAGGCTTTCACAATGGAATACATTTCCTTGTCATAGGTGGGGTATTTTCGGACGGTATCTGAGAGTTTATAAATATGGTATACTACAGGATGATCGTGTTGAGTGAGAACTGTGCCTACAACATAGCCAGAGGAATCAATCTCAATCTCAAACGGTTGTTTCATATCGAGTAAGGAGAGTACTAGAGCTGAGCACAAGAGATGCTTTCGATCATCAAATGCTTATTGTTGTTCCTTCCCCCATGTGAAATTTTCCATGCCACCACCCTTGGTTACTTGGCTGAGGGCTCATGCAATATGGGAGAATCCCAACATGAACCTTTGGTAGAAGTTGGCAAGTCCCAAGAAGCTTTGAAGCTCGGTCAGTGTGGTTGGGGTTGGTCAATCACGAATGACTTGGATCTTAGCTAGATCCACATGTACCCCATGCTCATAAATAATGTAGCCCAAGTATTGGACCGTGTTCATGCCAAAGGATCATTTTTCCAAGTTGGATTATAGCTTGTGCTGCCGTAGAGTGCTCAAAACCTATTGAATATGCTGCACGTGCTCCTCCATAGTTCTGCTAAAGATGATGATGTCATCCAGATACACCACCACAAAAGAGATGGTGAAGGGTCTCAATACAACATCCATCAATATCATGAAAGTTGTTGGTGCATTTTTTAAGCCAAAGGTCATGACCATCCATTCGAAGAGACCTTATTTAGATTTTAATTTTTTCTTCCATATATCAGTTGGTTCAATGGGGACCTGGTGGTAGCCAGAATTTAGGTCAATATTGTTGAAGAACTTTTCCCCCTTAAGTTGGTCAAGAAGGTCATCAATTCATGGAATTGGGTATTGGTTCCTAACTGTGAATTTGTTTAATGCTTTGTAATCAATGCACAGCTGACAGGTCTCGTCTTTCTTCTGCACCAGTACAATTGAGCTTCTGCAAGGGGAGGAGTTGGGTCAGATGTACCCCTTTTGAAGTAGCTCTTGGATCTGGCGCTTGATTTCATCATTTTCCATTAGTGAGCGACAATAGACTGGTCCATTAGGCAAAGGTGCACCGGGGGTTAGATCAATTGGATGCTTGACTTGGCAGTGTGTCAGTACCCCGGTGGGTGAGGAGAAGATGTCTCTGTACTCTTCCACGATCCCGTCCACTTGCTTCTGCTACAAAGAGAGGCTCTGTGTAGAGGTCACAGATGTGGAGGA
Source organism: Picea engelmannii (assembly GCA_009831015.1). Lineage (NCBI taxonomy): Eukaryota > Viridiplantae > Streptophyta > Pinopsida > Pinales > Pinaceae > Picea > Picea engelmannii. Next base: position 210,325 of record ML810481.1, on the reverse strand, counting down.
AACCTTCTTCTTACTGTGAGAACAAATCACAAAAAAATGAACTTCCCGGTCCGTGAAATGACCTTACTGCATTGCTTAGCAGAGATTAAACAAATAGCGGTAGGCGGCGGTACCTATGGTATCCTGTACAATTGTCTACCCAAAGTAATAATAACACTACGGGGTCTAGACTCATACACAACATGTCGCTTCCAAAAATATGGTTGGCCTAAAAGAACATCACAAACTTCAAGAGGATCAATATTACATAATACCTAGTCTTTAAAGGGCTTCATGTTGTAGGGAAAACGACATTATTGGATGATGTGGAGATATCTTCCTTGGTGAAGTCATTCGATGGTGTAGGGTTGCAGATGTGGTGTTATCAGTAGGTCCAACCGCTTGATGACCTATACTGAGATCAAGTTCGTCGGACTGCCACTATCGACAATGAAATGAAGCAGAGGCCCCTTTACCCACATCTGTGAGTGAAACATGTGTTCCCCTTCCTCTGGATCTTCTAGTTTGCTTGGCTGTACTTTGGTGGTAGCAACAATGGCACTGGGTTTAACATCGATAATATTCTTCCCACTTTTTGGATTTGATTTGAAGTTAGAATCTACCTCATCAAGGATCCTTTGTATGAAGAGTATATCTTTATTTCACAAATGAATGTGTAGAACTCCTAGATATATGAGAATTTCATATGGGTTTCTAGGAGAGATACCCAACATGATCACCATCTTCCTAAATTTGGTGGTGTACGCTTGTACACTCTTCCCTTGCCTCTAACTGAAGTGATACCAATATATACAATGGCCCTCTACATACTCAACATGGTAAAACTGGT
>ML810481.1:185456-208970 GCA_009831015.1 Picea engelmannii | reverse complement strand
ATGTACGGATAGACCATCCTATACACTATTGGACTCACAAAATTACAATTTTGTCAATTTTTTTGCTAAGGCATTTTAGCTCTTATCCAATGCCATGTCTTATTATGAAGCTCATAGGAATTTCTTCATATCTTTGCAATATTGTGGAGTTTGCAACAATGGAATATTGATTTTGATATTTACCATGCACTTATGATTTCTTTGTAGTAATTGAACTATTTTTTATTCTTGACATTTTCCTTTTAAACTTAATTATCATAGTTCTTTTAACAATCTTTATGTTTATAACTAGGTTGTGCTTGTACATTAAATACTTGATTATGCATCCTTATTGTCAATGGGAGAAAGCCCAACTTCTAAAAGGTGGATATGATAAGAGGTATTACACTTAATTTCAAACTTATTTATTATAAAATAAAATTAGGATTACTATATTTTTCTTCAAATTTCCTTTGAAATACTTCATCCCCAAACCTCACAACCATACAAAATCTTTGAAGTAACAATGATGTTGTAAAAGTTTTTTTTTTCTTTTAAACCAAAATATTAAAGCTTTATAATTGTTTTGAATACCAAAATAAGATTTCCAACCTCCAATAATTCATTTTTCAATGCTATAATCCAATTTAATAAAAATCCATTATAAAATACTTATCAAAATGTGCTCATTCCAAATTACTATAATCTTAAACAAAATGAAGAAAAATATATGGTTTTTTTTTAAATAATAATACTTTTGTTTATTTACATTTACAAACATCTTCAAGTTCACTTATTAGTAACTATGGTTTATCAAAGTTATGAGAAAACTTTTAGTAACTATGGTTTATCAAAGTTATGAGATAACTTTGTGAAAAGGACAATATTATTTGTCTACATAAAAACATTATTTTGATATAATTACTGTCCTGAGATCTCAAATAAAATCAAATCAATAGAATAGGAACATGATATTTTCAATCAAATCAATAGGAAAAAGAGAAAAGACGGTAATTTTTTCAGTTAGAATGAAATGCATATATGACGACATCCAGTGAAACCTACAATATTTATGGAGGTAGTCGAGTGGAACATTTAACCCACAACCTCTTATTAATAATTAACAACATTCAACCACTCAACAACAAAGGAATAGAGATGGGCTTAGGCCTGACAGCCATTCAACCCTCCTCTGGTTCTTTAGGATTCCTGAGGATATCAGGTTCAAGTGTTGAATAAGTGTTGGCTGATTTGTTTTTCAGCATGGTGACAGCCATCCGGTAATTTATGGCTAAGAACAACGACAATACCATATCTAACCCATGATTCCAGGCTCCAGCATATTATAGGCCATGATCCATGATTCCAGGCTCCAGCATATTATAGGCCATGATCCATGATTCCAGGCTCCAGCATATTATATATTATACCAGATCTAGCCCATGATTCCAGCATATTCATATAATGCGAGCTTCTCCTCCACCCCGCAAGAAAAATAGTGTTTCATGTAATCTGCATGAATGAAATTCCTGAACAAGCATGGATGAGTTTCATCAATGGAGATTACATGAATGAAGTTCCTGAACAAGCATGGATGAGTTTCAACAATGAGTTCCAGTGCCGGACCGATCTCTGCTTCGAATTCAGGAGCATAAAAGACTGCAGTCGATAGCCTAGCCTTGCAATGGTCTGTCATTGCCCGATGCTCTATGCTCTTGTATCTTCCATTAGTCATTACCTGCAAAACGTTTATTAGACGAAGTCTGGATAGCAGGGCGATTAATCTGTAATGGTCATAAGTTTACCTCTATCAAGTTTCCGATGTTAATAACCAGAGCATAAGGAATTGGTCGCACAGCTATCCATTGGTCATCCTTGTGGACATTTAAACCTACTACTTCATCATCTTGCTATAAGAGTGTAATGGAAGTCATGTCTGCATGTGGGCTCATGCCAAAAAAACGATCTGGTGTGGGGCATTGAGGATAGTAATTCATTCTCATTCTTTGGTATGGCTTTCCAAACATCTTCTCAAAGAAATTAGGCTTCAACTGTAACGTCTCTGCAATTAAACTCAACAGCTTCCCAGCAAGTCTTTTAATTTCAGTATTGTATGACTCTGTAATTTCCCTGCCAAACAACCCACAATACCATCAGTACAAGACCAGCAATCCCGAATTGCGTCATGTATAAATTCCTTAATATCCACGTGCACGGCAAAACTATTCAAATGCATCATGTATAAATATTTAGAGATTCCTTAATATCAAGATCGATCACTATAGATTATAGTACAGTGAAACAGATTATGTAACAGATCCCTATAGCTTATATTACAGTGAAACAGATCATGTAATGATTTTGTGTTATATAACATTTAGTATTTCCCTCTACTAACATATATGTTTGAAGTGCACCAGAAATCCGTAGGTTGAAGTGGCCACACATTCAAATCTTTACAGTAGGAAGGAGACATCAAACCCAACAAGTCACCCCAATCCAGCTTCTGCCTTTCAGACAGGATGAATGTCTGGCCATAGCCTTCAAGATCTCCTGGCTTACTGCATACTTTTGTTTCTCTTCCAAAGAAAGCTGGAATAATTCCTTTCCAACTCTTTTAATACCATCTATTAAGGAGTTTGGGATACCGTGATTTACAACCTACAAAACGCCCCACCACAATATATTCAGTTATTTCTTGGCAAACAGTTCATGATACCAAGAATGAAGGAATTGATCAAATGATACCTGGAAGCCGCCCCATTCTTCACAAGCCGTGGCGATCTTCTTAATCTCTTGATCTCTCTGCAATCCTTGTGAAAGCTTGGCCATGTCAATGATTAGGATGTCCAGCTGATGATCAAATATTGAAATTGGTCTTGCTGTTTCTTCCTCTCTTCTGAGTTTCATCTCTTATTGACTTCCTTCCTACAACACTATAAATATGTCCAAAAATCCCATAGTTTCGTCATTCAATCAATATTTTCTACGGGCCTGAGATATAGTTTCATTAAGTTCGCCTAAATTTATTAGTTTGGTGAGTGTTTGAAAGAATGGCTTCAGTTTATGAGAGTGCTCACGGGAGCCTTCCCAATCGGAGTAAGTCTTTTCTTACCGTCGAGAGCGTTCAAGAACTCGCGAAGAAACAGAAGGAAACTATACCAGAAACGTATTGGTGTTGGTCTTTCTTCGTCTCATCTGATATACCTTTCTGGTATTGTTTCCTTCTGCTTCTTCGCGAGATCTTGGACGCTCTCAACCGTAAGAAAATACTTACCTCAGTTGGGAAGGCTCCTGGGAGCACTCTCATAATCTGCAGCCATTCCTTCAAACACTCACCAAGCTAATAAATTTAGACGAACTCAATGAAACTACAACTCAGGCTCGTAGAAAATATTGATTGAATGACGAAACTATGGGATTTTTGGACATATTTATAGTGTTGTAGGAAGGAAGTCAATAAGAGATGAAACTCCTACTGCCGGCCATGCCAATTTGCCCTCGGCAGTTGGCACAAATAATAAAGCTAAACAGTTGGAAGAAAGTCCTATTTTAATTGATATTACCCCAGTCCCATAAGAGAAAGAGAAGTAGACTGGTCGACTGTGTCTTTCTGAATTGCATTTCAAAGTCAACATTTTGAACGGGAAAAACTCTGTTCCATCGTGCTTTCCTCAGCGAGAGCACAGGAGACGCTTTGTCGTGTACTAGCTTTGAATTCTCAGTTAAAATTCTAACCAAATCTGCAATCTAACTAATCATAAACTATGATTTTTATAGTCTCTAAATTAGTCAATTTGAATCTTCTCTTTTCTATCAATCAGGGGCTTTGCAAATGTGTATAGTTATACCAATTTTTCAGGTCGGGTGAAAGCTTTAGGTAGAAAGTCTGCAGGGCAGATATCGATCATTCAAATTATTATTTTTTTCCCCAAATTCAAATTTTTTATATTATTGTTAATTTTTTCACTATGAAATGGTATTTGAATTTATTTAAAGAGAATAATCATTGTTTAAACAATGTTAAGTTAATCTCTTAATTTCAAATTATTAAAATTTCAAATCAATTTTTTAAAAAATTGTATCTAAATATCTAAAAGATAAGTTTAAACAAAAGATCAAATCAACAGGTCGTAGCATGAAACAATGAGCACATGAACGAAGTAATGAGTGGACCCACCACACCATGAATAGATGAGTACATGAAAAAAACAGTTTTCTAAAAGTTTTATTTTTTGTGATTTTTTTACTTCGATTTTGTCTGAAATTCGGTACTAAAAGTTTTATTTTTTGTGATTTTTTTACTTCGATTTTGTCTGAAATTCGGTACTAAAAGTTTTATTTTTTGTGATTTTTTTACTTCGATTTTGTCTGAAATTCGGTAAGGAATAGTTGGATCTGAAAATTTGAGTGGCTAATTTTGTATAATTCAAGTGTCTAAATGGTTTTACGACACGTTGAATCCATTTACGCATTCAGAGATGCAATTTAAACAATAAACCCAAAAAACAATTACATCCTCTGATTCCGGCCAAAAAACCCAAAAAGTAGAATGTTTAGTCAATGCCCAGAAAATAATAGGGAACAATCATTAATGAGTTGATGCACGGGAAGAAGACAATAGGGAACAATCATTATGGGTTATCATCATTGCTCTTCCTTGTTGTTTTTTACTGAGTGTTATGTGGGTTTTTGTAATTTTAAGAATGAAATTTTATATTAAAATGTAGAAATCTGGGCTAATGTTACTAGTCCTTAATATGCAAAATGTAAAATGTTTGACAATAGTTTTGTTAAAATATTCAAACTTTTAAGGATTTTGTAAAGTTTCTATAAAATTTTGGCCATTTTTAAGGTAAAATAATTTTAGAAAAAATGAAAATTGAGGATTTTTTTTTTAGAAAAAACCATGGAAATTAGCTCATTTGCAAAATTTAACCCCTAAAATCATCTATGCTTGTAATTATGAGGGTAAGGGCATTGTTGGTGATAACACATTTAAAATATGATTGATTATCATTTAAAATATGATTGATTATCATTTTTTTTTCAAATATGGTATAGGGTAAGTGTAATAAATGAAGTTTTTATAATAATATATACAACCTGAGTGGGCCTAATGGTTAAGAACATGTGTTTCCTCTTAAGAGGTCACAGGTTCAAATCCAGAGGGGGGTAGTGTATGTATACATTCTTAGACTTTACGGAGACCCTTGTCCCACAAACAAAAACTAAAATTATTTTTTGGATTTCCAAATCACTTATTATTAATAAAATAATTAATAATAAAATTGAATATTAAACATTATTAAAATTGAATATTAAACATTATGGTATAAAGTTAAATTGTAATTATATTTTAATTTTTGGTTCATGTTACTATAAGGTTAAATTGGAATTATATTTGAATATGTGAAATTTATGTAAAAAGTAAGTTAAAATTCATTTACTTTTAGATATAGTAGAATAAGTCTTTTTATTTATTTATTTTTAGAAAATCTTAGGGATAATTCCTTTTAGTTTGAGACTAGTAGCAAACCACAAACATTTATACTATTTTATTTTCTTTTGAAGCCATGTATATCTTTAAATTGACAAATGAACCTATGGGGCATTCTATATGTTGATTTAATATTTTGATCCATATTCAAACGAATGGTGGTTAATGTATTATATCTTTAAACTAAAAATATAAAAAGAGATATGTCTTTTTAAAGATGAGTTAATTTTCACTTAGTTGGAGGTGTTCATCACTATTTTTCCTAATAAAAATGATCTAATTATAAGGTCATGGCAAAGCATACTCCTCATACATTGAGCAAATTTTTAATAATTTCTTTGGAAAGTGTAAGTGATTGTATAAATAAAATTGTTTTAAAAAACATAAAAAATTTGAAGAAACAATAATGTGGAATACAAAGCTTGCCAAAAACCTTTCATAAATATAATATTTATTTTTAACATATTCTTTTCACCCATTTTAATATAACATTGTTCTTTTAAAATACTATATGCTCATAATATTTTCTTAAATGTGAGAGATTTTAGAAATTATTGTCATTTGCACTAAATTACTAAGTTCATGATACACTCCAATAGAACCAAATGCAAATCCTTGTTCAAATATTCCATAAACTAACACATTTATATGTCTTTAATGAACTATTCATAATGACTTCCAAAACACACTGAAATGAACTATTCATAATGAACTATAATGTTGTATATACTTGTAATAAATTTTTTATAATAATCTCTTTACAAAATCATTTATATTATACCTCCCAAGTGATACTATTAAGACTCCTTTCTTCAAAGCCATTGTGATCCGCATTTGATGTTGTTCTCACATATTCCCCCAAGAACATGAGTATGGACTTGTAGAAGGTGTCAATAAGTGTGAGAGCTATGGCCATTCCCATGAGAAGGATGGTCGATCACTCAATATAGATCCCCAACACCTCGTAGTTCTTCACTTCGTAGGCCTGTCTGCATAGCATCTCCACGACGCTCCCCATATCCATCTGTTTCTAAAAAGAAAAATGCCAGATTCAGAGCTATGATTCGCAGGAGAAAATACAGAATAAATTGAACGAGAAGCTCCATTTCCATTCTCAGTGAACTAATAAAAATTTTTATAAGGAGATTGGGGAGATTAGTATATACCATGAGGTCATAGGGAAAGACTTGGATCCCATTGTTCCCAAGAGACAAAGAAACGAGCTCTAGGTTTTCGAGATGGTCAGAGAAGATCTAGGTAACCATGCTCATCATGTAGTTCACCATGTACATCGCCACTGCCGGAAAAACTAGGCGGCAGAGCTTTTTGGATTCCAAGAACACAATATCTCTCATAATTGTTGTTCCATGCTTATCCATGCTCATACCACCATCATTCCATAATGGGGATGCCATTAATGATAATACCTTAGGCACATAATACATGTTAATTCCCATCTCACATTCCAATGTTTTTTAAGAAGTTATAATCAACGAAATATTATCTTCAAAATACTAAGAAAATATTTACAAAGTAATACCTAATCTTTACACCCTTCTAATTCGAGGTGGACTAAGTTTGGATGTATGTTAGAATTTTCTTAAAATAACTCTCACTAGAACTAATTCTATGTAAACCATATGTGCAAAGATGTCTTACATTAAAAACATTAATCTTGTTTAATCGAATAAAAGTTTATTAATCATATATAAATTTTAATCTTGTTTAATCGAATAAAAGTTTATTAATCATATATAAATTTAACAAATACAATTTACATATATTACAAATATATTAATGAGTATTGGAATTTGAATATAAACGTTTATGTAACTAAAAGTTTTAATTAGAATTGAAATTTGATTTTCAAAAATTTTTTAAGTAAAATTTTTAATTAGTATTTGAATTTGATTATCAAATTCTATGTAATTAAAGTTTCAAAACATACTTCGGATCTAAAAAGAGATTTGTTTCATTGTTCTAATAAAAGTAGTAGTGATCGATCATTGTAATTCAGTAAGCTCATTTTTCCATTCAAAAGTTTGAAACTGTAAGTGAGGAGTAGGAGCATACCACCAAATTAATCAAAGGGGTTTTGTCTGTTATCCATTTTCCCCATTTTCCCTCCATTGTCGCTAAAAATTTAAATGGGATGTGGAATTTTTCATTATTATCATTTTTTCGATCAACACCATTGACGATTTCAAGACTCTATCTTACTTAGCAAATCAATCAATGACGCCTTATCAATGAAAAATTAGTTGAATGGATCGAGGGATATATCCCCTTCTCAACAATTTTGACAAGATTTTTCCGAAGTAAGAGGCCCCAACGACTCTCTGAAATATGTGGATGGCCTTACCACACTTGTCTTTGACAGAAAATATAAGCATGAATACAAGGACCTGTTGCCCTTTTTCCCGTCAGGCTCAACACACAAATTGCTCAGGCATCTTGTATTGATCTGCTCTTATGCTTATTCATATTGACTAATGTGACTCGAACCCTACACCTCTTAAGCCTGATTGGTGTATATTTTGTTGTTTTACCAATTGCAAGATCGCTCAGGTGAAAATTTAGAAAGAAGGTGGTATCGTGATGGTTGTGAGGGCTCGGGTTGACTACGATCAAGTTGATGATCGATGACAGGGGTAAGAATCTTACAAAGCCTACCGATTAGTTGTAAATTCCTTGTAAAACCATTAAATTAAAATTAAATAATAATTGCGAGGAAGAGGCAACTAATAGTTGGAGTCAGTGGCAGGTCAAATAACCTAGTGAAAATGTATCAAACAAGTGGAAGTACTTCATTGGATAAGGACAGATGACGAAATTCGAAAAAGAACCTCCCCTTAAAACACCTTCGGTAATGCTTTATGTGATGCCTTTCTTGAAAAAAAAATCAATTCAATTTGTGTATTTTATCATGATATTTTAGAGTGATGGTTACATTCTACACTATAGTGTTCAGTTTTTTCTTTTCTATGCTATATAGGAATGCAAAGAGAAGAGAAAAACAAAGGTTCAAATATCATATGATAAAAGGAAGCAATCAACAAAATTGAGATCAAAAGTAGTGGAGTTGGTTGAAAAGAAAATTTCCCTAGAGATGCAATAAAATCCATGGAGTCTTAACGAAGATTGTGACAGTAACTTACTGATAGATTGTAGTTTTTTTTACTGCTAAGGTGGGTATAGAACATGCAGAGGACAGATGGTGATTTTCATGGTGGCAACTATTAGTTGAATGATTATTGGGATGGAAATATTCAAAGAATGATTTAGATTTTCAAATATATTTTGTGGAAATTTTAAAAAATGCTTTAGATTTATTCATAAAAATGCTACTCTCAGATTTGTTCCTCTATAGCAAATAGGATGCATTGGCATTTTGATTGTCTCCCAATATGAGACACTCAAGATGGTTCTCTAGCATATCACTTTCTAGGACGAAGCATCTTTTTTTTTTGTTATATATATGAAAATTTTTATTACACTATTCACTTCTCTCTATTATATTTTTCAGGCGTTTCCTTTCCCCCACTTCGAGAATATGCTAGTATAGTCTAAGATAAGAAAACTTAAAAACGATCCATTATAGTATATAAATTAAATCAAATAAATTATTGATTTTGAATTTGATTGGATATCAACATTGAAGTGTTATTGCCGAGGTGGTCGTGGCTACAGACATTTGTAATACACAATGAAATTTAATTAATTCAACATGCATTGATTTAATTAATACACTGACATTGACATGAGGTGAGGTGGTGTTGGCGTTAATTATGTACTGTGGGAGGACAATAGTCGTCAAAGTCGTGTTTTGAAACGAACGATCAACTGAGAAACCCAAACCCATAACCGTGAAGTGCTCTCTCTTTGATTTGGGTTTGATTTCCTTGCCAATGGAAGGCTTTAATCTGTGCTTGCCCGTCGTTCTCGCTCTGCTAATACCTGCATTGGGAGAAGCTTATTATTTCGATTCAAGGAACGAGTTTGTCAAGGGAAGGCACAGGTGGCGTGGCCTGGTAGAAACTCGTTACATTGTCGTGGATAAAAACGAGGAAGAGCGTGATATAAATTGGAAAAAGTATATTTTACATATTTAACAAAACTAAATATTCAAAAAAAAAAATCTTACAACATTGTAAATGATTATATATTATATTGTAAATATTATATATTATATTAATAGGAGTAAGGTTATATTTGTCTCATTTCTTTTCATATCATAGCTCCATATGTTATAAGCAAAGTTATAACCTTTTACCTACTTAAGTATAGCTACAATTTCAATTTTTTTAGGTATATCAAATTCAATTTTAATATATTAATAATAATTTTAATTTCTTGTAATACATTATTTTAATAAATATAATAATACTTTAATATATTATTTAAATAATATTTTAATATCAATTTTAATTTACAATAAAAACATTTTAATATTTTTTTCTTATAACATTTTATTGTTCATATCCATCTATAAGAATGATTTTTTTCATGTCTTACTAGTCATCCATTTTAAGGAATATCTCTATTTTATTTATGATCATTTGCATAATTGTTAGGCTCCAAATTTTCAGAGGGAGGTGTGGGAGTTAAGGGAGGTGTGAGAGTTCAGATGTATCGATTAGAAGTGTGGTTAACACGAATATATGTCAATTTATGCTTTAATCTTCTTTTTTTCAATTTTTAAGATTGAGTGTATATCAATTTTTTCTCCATCTTCTAGCTTCGTTTGTAAAGTTTAAACATAAACAAAGAGAATGTTGAGCACCTTATTCACTCATTGTGTGTACTGAATTTAGCGCCTAAGGGGGAAGGGACACAACCATCTTTTATTTATTTGGGTAGTATAACTGCATATGACTACAATAACATGAGAATGATGAGCACTTTATTCACTCATTGTGTGTATTGAATTTAGCGTTTATGGGGGCAATGACACAACTAGATTTTATTGATCTGGGTAGTATAATGGCATATGAGTACAATAACATGAATATTATGAGGGGAAAATTATTGGTGTCCGAGCAACCCATCGGATTGTACTAATCATTGTAAATTGTTTATGTATTTGGTGTACTTACCTGTAAAATTTGGCTAATGTTGTTGTTATTGTGTAAGACGGTCACATATATACAACATCGTAAATAAAACATATGTTTATTGCTTATCGCCTAGCTACAGCACACTAGAACAATACAAAAGACATTGCGGTTTATTTGAGAATAAATCACAATAATATCAATGACACACACTTGGAATGTTTGTATATGCCTTTTGTCTTTAGGACTACTTTCATTAGTTGTACAATGTGTCCTTACATCTAAATTTTTTTATTAATGTGTTTATTACAACCTGTGTAAAAAATGGTCATTTTCCTTGTATGAAAACAATACTACAATATGTTACTCAAAATTGCAATTTAACCATAATTACTGAAAATTTCTATTTATAACAATTTTTTCTTATCATAAAAAACATTTTTTTTTATCATAAAATTTCAATAACTTTGGAGAAGTTGATGTCTTTTTGTAGGTTTTTTTAACACGAAAGTACGTGTTTGGTCATATCATTCAACATTTTTTCTGTTTTTATGATAAACTAGTGCCATCAAGATGATTTTGAGGAATGATTAGGAGTCACTACCTACCATATGTTACTTTGTTTTATAAAGCTGTAAAAGAAACAACCTCAAAGTCTTTAAATAATCCACATATTCCCACTTATTCTATTTACTTCTCCATTTTAAAACTTACTAGGCAGGGATTAAACTAACATACAACATTTATTATAGAAAAAAAACTAGCTTAAATAATGTTGTACATTTATCCTTCGCATTAAAAGAATATATATATATATATATATATATATATATATATATATATATATATATATAATTCATTTAGGTTATTTACATCAATCCTATCCTAGAATATATGTATTATAATAGGACTATAGTTATGAGTTCATAGCTGACTATGTACGAATTTCATTTGTTTTTTTTAAAATTTGCTAATTGTGTAAACTTGTAAGTTATATTTCTTAATTTTTTATAGTTATGAGTTCATCGCTGATTATGTACGAATTTCATTTGATTTTTTAAAAATTTGCGAATTGTGTTAAGTTGTAAGTTATATTTCTTAATTTTTTATTTAAATAATTAAAGTAATATTTATTTATTTTGATTTTTATTGGCTATGAACTTGGAAGCATTATTGCAGATTGGTGGAGTTCTGTTAGCATTTAATGCATTTGATAATTTTGGTGGCTGGTTTTCATATACAAAGACAACATCTGTCAGAAGTTTGTCAGCTATTTAAACCTTATCGCGTTTTAGTTTTATGAACCCTTAATAAGTTGTCAGCGTTTGTTCTGCATAGCACTGGTTGGTGGTTGAACCCGTTGTGGCAAATGGCTGGCACAATTAATTTCTACTTCATGATCAAAGCCAAGTAACATACATATATCATGATTAACAACATAACTAGGGTCTTGGTTCGTAGTTTTCCTTGGCGCAGGTAAAAATATTAAGATTTTATAATTATTATTATAATTTTTATATACCAAACTATATGTCGTTTGTTTTTTATTTTTTCAATAAAATTCTGAAAATATATGGGTATAAACTATTTTTTATAATATTTTATTAAATTGCATTTAAAGATTTAGTAGAATTTATTGTGTTCGTGGAACCTCGGTGGTGTAATTTTTATTGTTTTTAGATTATAGATGTGTAAGTTTTTGTAGTGAATTATAATATTACTTAAATTTTTTTAAAAAGGTATATAATTTTTACATTTTATTATAATTATGGTATATAATTTTTATATTTTATTTAATTATAGATGTGTAAGTATTTGTAGTTAATTATAATATTATTTTAATTTTATTTTTTTTAAATTGTAAATGATTTTTACATTTTATTTAAAAAAAATTAAATAACAATCTAAATATTTATATTATTAATATTATAATTGTAAAAAAATAAAGTTTAAATTTAAAATAATAAAAAAAATTAATAATTTATACAATTTATTAAATTGTCAAATAAAACAAATAAATTTTTGTATAAAAAGATTGCAAAAATCTAATATTTTATATTATTTTTTCATATATATATGTTTAAAATATAGGGTCTTATTGCAAACCTCAATGGGTTATAATAACAATAAATGATTGCTTTTAATAATTTTTCAGTGGTTTTGCATACCCAACGACGGAGTTTTATCTAGCTTTAATAATTTTTTGTTAGTGGTATAAACCTTTTTGCCTTTGAGTTTTATGAACATTTACTAGTAAGTTCGGAGACGTTTTCTTCGGAGTCTTATCATATTTAATTGGCACAGAGTCTGAAAGTTGTGTGTGTGACACTATCCTATGTATCATTTCAATTGACTCCTTGCATGTGGACGTAGACGTGGTTAATTGGCATGGAGTCTGAAAGTTATGTGTGCACCAGACTATCCTCTGTATTGTTTCAATGGGCTCCTTGCCTGTGGACGTGGTGAAAGTTGTGTGTGCGCCAGACTATCCTCTTGTATTGTTTCAATGGGATCCTTGCCTATGGACGTGGTGAAAGTTGTATGTGCACCAGACTATCCTCTGTATTGTTTCAATGGGCTCCTTGCATGTGGACATGGTGAACAGTAGTTGGAGGATAGTAGAAAGTGGTGCTCCTTCTCGCCTCAGTTGAGTTGAATTGAATGGAACATGGTGGATGGGAGTGGATATTCTAGGTAAAAGTACTCTCAGGCTTGCAAGCAACTAGAGTTCAAAGTGTTCATCAAAGTATGTTGTAAATTATGTTGTATGTTTAGTCTTTATAACTTTTTCTTTTGACCCATGGATTTGCTAGATCTGTTTAATTCCTTTTTTGCTTTTTTTTTTCATTAAGTTTGATGAAAATATTTGCGGGAGAAAACGAAGTGCTTGTTGATGTGTATCAATTGTGGCCACAGAGAAAGAGAAAAATCCAACTCGGTTCAACTTTTCTCTATTTTCTAAATGAACAAGTAGGTTTTTCTTTCTTCCTTTAAAATGATAGACTATGGATATGATACATATCTAGGTTTTTTTTTTTTTCTTTCTAAAATAATTAATTTTTGTAAGTTTTAAACGTGTGAAGTAAAGCAATGCATATAGATTCTTAAGAAAAACAAAATTTAATCAATGGCTCATACACATAGTACACAGAGATTTATACCGGAAACCCTCAACCGGGGAAAACCTCCCTCTCTTATATTCATTATATCAAATTTCACCGTTCACCATACAATATATACAATGTTTTTAGGTATTTCGTAGATACCAAAACCCTAATCCCTTAATCCAGGACCGCCCCCCAAAAAAATTGGAGCACTGCTCCGAACTTCGTCTGCCCCGGGCTACTGCCTGGTCCGGGGGGCATACCTGACCCCCCTAGGAAGTGTCCAGCGCACACGACACAAACAACACTACTAGAGGGATCGCAGTTGTCGAATTTGACGTGCCCACACATGCAAAGAATATAATACATACCCAACAATTTCGAATAGAAAGAGTTCACACATTTTTTTATCAAGGCTGAATTAATATACGGTCAAAGACTGAACCATCACTATATATCTACCCTGAATAGGTATTAATTTTAGTTAACTTTTAAATATATATATTTTTTAATTCTAAAGTGTTTTTGTAATGTTTTGTTTTTTTCAACTAAACTAGCACAGCCACATGATTGTGGCTGATAAACGTCGAAAGGCTAATTCCATTTACAAACCCTAATTAGGGTTTCTCTTATAATTAAGATTGGTTCGTAAATGAAATATGCACATTGTTTCTAACCTTTAATGATATAACATGGCAGTGTTTCTTTCCACAATATCTCTTACAGTTGATCAAGACACCACTTTTTGTTGTAAATTTTGCATACGATCCATTGCAGGTAGATAGAATCTCTTCACGTTTTTCCAAACATATCAGATAGTTACATTTTTCAATTAAGTTATTTATAGTCCCATTAATAAATTATGATGGGGACTATCTGTCGTTCAGGTATTAAATATTTATTAAGTTATAATATGAATAACTTAGATTAGGCACAAAGAAGTTCATCTGTCTCATCTTATAATAATGCATCGAGTACACTTGTTTCAAAAATTTGCACAATCGAAATGCCTATTGCCTTCTTTCTTGATCGAATATACCGCTCACAACTGTTGATAGATTAATTAACGACCGAGATTACCTGATATGGCATGTGTTTCTCAGAAACGCGGGGGCGATAGAAAATGGGTGAACAACTGAATCTGAATCGCACAGACAACTGAAACGCATTGACAGTTGAGAAAATTCGTGGCGAAAATGAAACGTCGAGACAGGTGGGGATGCTTTAATTTAGATAATCATTTCAACGTGGCAATTACATATCCTTACAGTAAATTTTTAATGTGATTAGGTAAATGTTAAAAAGTAAACATGTTAACGGATGCCTTCATAAATGCAAGAAAGTTATGAACAATAAATATGATCCATTGATTTTGGAGGACGACTAAGAATATGCCAGCATCTTCAATGCATAGCCATCATATTAGGGTTTAAGGTTAAATAAGGTTAAAATATCATTAATTGTGCCCATTGTCAATAGGTATACGCCTTTCGGCGTAATAATATAATTAAATATATTTGTTTTGATTCTCATTGACTATATATATTGAAGTCTTATGGTCGCATTGAGGGCGACGAATGGTAGAGTTATCGAAAATTGCAATGGTTTTTCATTTAATTAGTCACCTCTACAACGAAAAAATGTACTAGAAGGTAGATCGATAATCCTGCAAATGTTCCCAGTGCCCACTCTCCTTCGTGGATGTACTCGTATGATTTTTGGGGGGATTTGGTAAATTTGTGCAAAGACCAGAGATTTAAACTGAAAACATGGTTCAAAACCACTAGAAAATGAATGATCTTAGAACAGAGAGAAATATAGATGATTCTAGTGAATTTATTCAAAGTGTCACTGGAATCCTGGCATCCCAAAATGTAACAAGTCATTGATGGAACAGAGGCAAGATGCAGGAGTGATGGCAACCTCGAACCTGGAGTGATGATGCTTGTGTACCAGTATGTATATGATGACGGTCGCTAGCTGCCACAACTACTCGTGTTGTGCATGAGGGAAACATCATCCACTTACAGACCAATCCAAAGTCATATAAATTATTTTTAATAATTAATTTAAAAACAAAAATTACCTTGTCAAATTAGAATCGAATTATAGGCTGAGTTAAAAATTTAACTTGTACAAAGCAGATACAAACCCTCGACATTGTTCAACTAAGGAGTCATTTTGGAAAGAAAAACCCAAAAATGTTTTATTAATAATAAAATTATTTTCTTTAATATCATGAATCAATCTTAATTTCTCCAAAATAATTTAATATTTTAATTTAAAAACAAAAATTACCTTGTCAAATTCGAATCGAATTATAGGCTGAGTTAAAAATTTAACTTGTACAAAGCACATTAATATGACAAACCCTCGACATTGTTCAACTAAGGAGTCATTTTGGAAAGAAAAACCCAAAAATGTTTTATTAATAATAAAATTATTTTCTTTAATATCATGAATCAATCTTAATTTCTCCAAAATAATTTAATATCAAATATTTATTAAATTATACTTTATATAAATAAAATTAATAAACATATATTTAAAATTAAAATTATTTAAATAATTAAAATTTAACTTAATATTAATATATATATAGTAATTGAAGATAAATTTTATAAATATTTCTTTTATATAAAAATAATCTTATATATAAGATCTATATAATCTCAATATATTTACATTTTCAACAATTTAAAATACAAATCAAAATCAAAGCAACAACTACATGTAACTTGTAGTTTTAACATAAACATTTGTTTTTTAATTAAAAAAAAAACTAAACCATTTTTTTTAATGATTCAAGGGGTGGATTGAGCATGTTTTAAGTTTAATTAGTTTTAATGTATACAATGATATATTTAAAATAAACATCTTTTAAAAAATGTTAACTTTGAAAAGGATAGTGTTTTAAAATATTATTAAATTTATTTGCAATCAATATATTTTAAAATAATGATTCATCATACCTACAACATATAAGAAATGGATATGATAAGTCAAAATAGATATAACAAATCATAAATATGTTAATATGGGAAGTTGTTGATTACCTATCACCCTAGATTCATTTAACTAGGAATCTATAGAAGTATAAACCTTTAACTTTTCTTAATATTTGATAGATCCAAATTTAAATGGATCTAGGATAGTTTTTATTCATTCAAATTATATATATATATATATAATTTTTATTTTTATTTTGGTTATTTAAATAGTTTATGTTATATGAACATTTCAAAAAAAACTTTCTTAAAACAAAATCAAAACCAGAGTTTTTTTTTTTTTTGATTATTTAAATAGTTTATGTTATATGAACATTTCAAAAAAAACTTTCTTAAAACAAAATCAAAACCAAAGTCACAGACACTTTTATACTAAATCCAAAAATCAACTTATCAAAACTTTTGCAATCTTCCTTAAAAACACTAACAATGAAGTTAGAAAGTTTAAGCCTTTAGACATGGACTAAGATGCCATGCAACACTTGTTTTAATCTATAACAATGAAACAAAATTAATTTTATGTAGAATGCATTTACAATAACAAGGTTGATATCTTATGCTTATTTCTCTCATTGTTTCATTAATTTGTTGATATTGGTTGAATTAACTTTGTCCATAGCCACAATCTAAACCTAGAATGAATCTATTATTATATTAAAAGAAAAAACCTATATTCCCCGCAACTAGATAGATTGTAAAAATTATTAAAATTATGAAACAAAAATGGTAAATAAAAGTTTATTACTAGATTCTAAAAATTTCATGATAAGTTTTATTCTTAACAAAACTTTGTTGTTCAACTCCTTTCCTTGGTTGTGTTTTCAATGTAGTTAAAACATATTCGACCCAATCTTAGAATAAAACAATAATTAAAACTGACCATTCTGTATAATAATTATACATCGAAGTGTATATATACTATCGATGAATCTTTGTATAACTCAAGAAGATAAACATTGAATACAATAATTGTACATCGAAGTGTATGTATACTATCGATGAATCTTTGTATAACTCAAGAAGATAAACATTGAATAAAATATAGTTCAATATTATTGAAATCTATTTAATTAATCTTTCTTATTTATTGAAAAATGTATTATGGTTATTCAATATAATTTTAAATTTGGTGGTTAACCGAAATAATAGTTTGGTTTTTAATTTTTTTTTTACATTATGCCATAAAATATTTAACATGTATAAAATAGATCCCTTTCAAAACTAAATTATGATTTGCATACATTTTTATTTTAAAGAAATTATCTTAAAACATTCATATAAATTTTAATTGTTCTTAAACACATATTATATTTTAATTATAAAATGGATTCCTTTCAAAACTAAATTATAATTTGCACACATTTTTATTTTAAAGAAATTATCTTAAAACATTCATATAAACTTTAATTGTTCTTAAACACATATTATATTTTAATTACCATTAATTAATAAATAAAGTAATACATTATATATATATATATATATATATATATATATATATATATATATATAACGGTAGAACTCTAATTCAATACTATCATATTTTTTAAAATAGTGATAATCATGTTTTTTAAATAGTGATTGACACAAATAATTTATGATAATAAAATCTATATTAACTCTTTGTAACTTTTGCAAACCAAGGTTATTTGATTTTCTATCTTATTCTCTACAACCAAATTATTCATAAGATTCAATATATATTGTAGATTCATAAGTTAGAAATGCAAACAATACTTATTTTGCTAACATGTATTTGAATATTTTCTCTTTGTACTTATATTGAATATTTGTATCATCTTATTTTCTACAACCAAGTTATTCATAAGATTCAATATTATAGATTCATACGTCGGAAATGTTATTGGGTGAAACAATAACTATTTTGTTAACATGTATTTGAATATTTTCGCTATATTTAAATTAAATATTTGTGAAATACAAAGATATGCATTTCAATTTGTTTTTTGAAAAGGTAGTGAATGTTTTTGCTACAACTACAATTATTTAACATCTTGTAGGTACTACAATTATTCAGCATAGCATTGGACTAGTTGTTTTTCAACTATTTTTTTTGTTTAATACATAATAGTTTATAGTTTTATTTTTATTTTTTTTTTAATATTTTATATTCAATATTAATTAGGAATATAATGTTTTGTTTATTTTTATATAAGATTTTAAATATAATTTTCGTTTTATAAATATTGATTAAAAATTTAAATGATTAAAAAATTATTTTAAATAAAAGAAATACATATTAGTTATCAAATATATAATAATAATAATAATAATAATAATAATAAAAATATAATTTATATAAATTTAATAAATTAAGAAAAAATTTGATTTTATATTTTATACAAATTTAATAGTTACTAAAAGCATATGAATTCAATTACACATTTTGAATATGATTTTTTATAGTTTTTTTTTTAAATTATATTCAATTACACATTTTGAATATGATTTTTTATTATTTTTTTAAAAATTGTATATGGTAAGTGTAATAAATGAAGTTCTTATAATAATACATTATTGTAAATATTAAATATGATATATAAAGTTTTTAGAAATTTATAGATAAAATTATAAAACTATTGTTTTTTCTTTACAAATTTGTATGGTTTTAAGTTTTTTTTTTTTTTTAATATTCTAATTAAAATGGATAATAAAGGTGTACATATTAATATTAATTGTGCATCTTTCACCTCCCACCTATATGCACACCTTCATACATCTTTTACCTCCCACCTATATGCATATTTTCATACATCTTTCATCTTTAATACCAATATGATCTATAAAGTGACATGTATATATTTTATATCTTATATTATTAATTTAAAAATATTTTATTATCAAGTTTATTTCCTTAAATCTCAAATTTATTATTACTAGCTTATTAAATTTAAATTACTGAAATAACTAAAATATGGAAATGACAGACTAAGAAAATGAATAGATCATCCTGTTATGAACCAAATATCAAAAAATAACATAAAATATCAGAATAAGTACTCAACTCTTTGACAAAGAGAGAAATTCAGATAATAAGCCTCTTCGACGGGGAAAACTCCTTATACATCATATGAATTCACAAATACAAGATGATTCCAAATGAAAAGGTCTCCTTGGTATATATAGGAGACTAGGAGGTACAATTACAATTAATGGACCGAAGCCAACATAAATAAAATAACAATTCTAATGTAATATGCCACAATTTAGGGATAATATGCCAGTATTTAGGGTTTAACATGCCCCTTCCCTCCATACAAGCGTGGTATTCAATGCCTGAGTAGTTTTGGATGCTTTTGTATAAAATACTCATCTTCCCACATGGAATCTTCAACAAGTAGTTTCTTCCACTTAATGAGATACTTTGAAATTGATTTATTCCTTCGCTGGTGAATTCTTGTGTTAGTGATAGCTTCAGGCTCCAATATGATTTTTCCTTCCTCATCAAGTTCTAGAAATATAGTTTGAACTGAGATCTTGTCACCTATAACCTTATTTAAGCATGAAACATGGAAAACTAGGCGTACTCGTGAAGACGCAGGAAGCTCCAATTTGTATGCCATAGTACCAATCTTTTGCAACACCTTATAAGGGCCATAGTACTTCAATGATAATTTATTATCCTTCTTAGATTGCTTGAGGGACATCTGTTTGTATGGTTGTAGTCTTAAAAATACCCAATCCCCTACTTCAAAACTTCTTTCACTATGATGTTCATCTGCTTGTTGTTTCATGCGATTATGTGCCATGGTCAAGT
This sequence comes from Picea engelmannii, assembly GCA_009831015.1. Taxonomy (NCBI): domain Eukaryota; kingdom Viridiplantae; phylum Streptophyta; class Pinopsida; order Pinales; family Pinaceae; genus Picea; species Picea engelmannii. The sequence goes on along the minus strand of ML810481.1, from coordinate 188,547 downwards.
AGTCCTTTAAGAGTTGGAGAACTTGTTGTTGATGCTTGATGTGGTCTTCTACTGCTTGAACCTTAAATTTTTCTCTTAGAGAATAAGTGAAGGACGATGGGTGATATCCATAAAGTGCCATAAATGGTGTCATTTTTGTTGCAATATGAAATGAAGTGTTATACCACCTTTTAGCTCTAGAAGTCACCCTCAGACTGCAAATGAGGTGAGCCTAGAAAAATTTGAATATAGGTGTATAAATATGTTCATGTTTAGGTGAATTGGTCAAAATGATGAGAAAGAGAGAAGATGCAGAAAAGGTCCATAAAATGGTTCCATTGGGCATGAAGTCAACATATCATAAAGATTGAAGGCACATAAGTGGTTCATCAGATAAAATTTGTATATGATAACAAGTAGAAGAATTGATAAGGAAACACAATAGTGGAATGTTCATAAAATGAAAGATCCTTTCAATCAAATGAAATTTAAATAAGACTTGAATAATAACAATGAAAAAATAAGCATGCTACAATAGAATCTCTGATGCTCATAGATCTACCTATCAATGGCAAGTTTTGATTCTGAAAATATGCATTTTATCCAAGTAGAAGAAAAGAAAAAAAGAATAGAAAGACATATTGATAAAACAACCCTCATAGATCTTCAATGGCATAAATATATTAAAAAGAACACACCTCATAGGCTTACAGTCATGTATCTAGATTTATGTTTTCCCTCTTCCATACAATCAATATATAAAAAATTATAAACACACTCTACCAAACTTTAAGGAGCTGATCTTATTTGAAATAGCTAAAATATTTATTAATATGGAACAGTTGATATAATGCCCATTGGATATGGGATTGCACTGCCAAATGTTTCCTTGATAAGTTTTTGATTGCCACCTGTATATGACTTTTCAACTATCTTCCTGGTTAGACAAAGATTTCTCCCAAACCGTGGAGAAATTTCTAAAACCGTCTGCGTGTAATGTAAATGGACTAATTATAGAAGCAGGTTTTTAATGGTTTTTGAAGATTCATTACCATTACATCGTAAATGGAGCTCGAAATTCGCTTCCTGAAGATGTTGGATCTGGATTCTAATTAACTATTGATTTTATGCCCAAAAATTGTGAAAAGAGTCTTCATCTATGATTAATTTTCTGCTATCCATATGTTGTAATTGTTCATGATTGGAGTTTCTTGAAGATGTATATCTACCAGCTCATTCATAAAGTTTGCTTTGAATGGAATTAATACTTGTTGTAGATTTCGACTTGCCTCAAATCTGGGTAAAGTTTGTTGATGATCATTCTACCTTGGATTTTCTAAGTGCCAAGTGTTTTAATACATTTTAAAAAAAATCGGGATACATATTGTTTTATTTAGGAAAATCGCTACCGAACGATTTCGTAGCGATTTTTCAACTAGGAAAATCACTATAGAATGATTTCATAGCGATTTTGTCCAACACGATTTTGTAGTGATTTTGTGATGTGGCACCCAAGTTCTTCATGAGTCTTCTGTTCTTGTGACTATGCTTACCCGTGAGCTCCCTCCATTTGGCATTTTGACATCTTTTAATACGGGGATATATCCCATATGCAAAAAGAAATTTTATGACATATGTTAATATACATCGATATCTCAAGAACTTGGAGTAACCCATGGGCTTATCTCCATGGCCTTGTATATTCGTGTTGATTGTTAACTAATGAATTATCTCGTGGCTTGAACTTGGATCTATTCGTTGATACCCCATACCTTTTTGTTCCTTTAAACAAACAAAACAAAATAGAGCATGAAATCATATGCCCTTGACTGTGCTTGGTGCTTATGTGTTGACTTTGAGACATGATGGGATGTGTTGCATGAAAAGTAACATTTAAGCAACGTTCCTTTAAAATTTTAAACTTGAAACTACAAGTACCAACACCACCATTCTTCCAAGGGTAACCACTTGAACCATTTTATTTGTTTATTAGAGACAAAGAAATGAAGGTAGCCTTCCAGACATTTGTTTGCTATCTCAATTTGTCCATCATATTGATAAGATGAGCTATGAGCCAATTGAGTACCCAAATAAGAAAATAATTTTGTCCAAAAATTTCCAGTGAAGATGGGATCTCTGTCACTTGCAATAACCTTTAGGCTTCCATGTAGTTTTTGAACTATCTCCATGAATGTGGTAGCAACTGTAATGACAGCTTTGAAAGKATGARAGARTGCAAAAAAGTGTGCATACTTGGTAAGTCTATCAACAATCACCATGATGACACTATTTCCTTCAAACTTTGGTAACCCCGTGATGAAATCCATGGAAACCTCCCCCCAACGCTGACTTGGAATGGCTAATGGTTGTAAAATACCTTGGATATTAATTGTTTCCACCTTATTTTGTTGGAAAACCGAACATTCTACCACAAACCTTTGAACATCAGTTTTAAGGCGATCCCAAAAAAAATTCCTCGACTAAAAAAATTTCCTCGACTATGTGATAGGTTTTCAAAAATCCTGAGTGCCCTCCTATAAAAGAGATGTGCAATTCCAAAAGTACCTTTTGTTTTATTTGGGATTTCTTACATAAATATAAGCGATCTTTGTACCATAGTGAATCATTTTTCCACGTAGATGTATTTGATGCATTGGAATCCTCTTGCAACCTTTGAATGAGAGTCCACACTTATTCGACATTCTTCCATTCATCCCTTGCTTATGTTATCCAATCAGGTTGGATGGTAGAGATAGCACATAGAAATGCCTCAACATATTCATCCTTTATTGAGAGTGCATATGCCACAACATTTTGCTTCCCTTTTTTGTAGATGATTTCAACGTCATAACCCAACATCTTGGTCACCCATTTTTGTTGCTCTTCTAAAGATAGCTTTTGTTCCAAGAAATATTTAAGACTGACATGATTTTTTTTACCTTGAAGTTCCTACCTATTAGGTAAGGGCATCATTGCTTCAATGCATGTAGTATTTCCATCATTTCCTTCTCATAAATAGGTTTGTGTAAGTCCTTTCCCTTAAGTGGCCGACTTTCAAAAGCAAGGGGCCTTCCTTATTGCATTAGAACAACACCAATGTCATTTCCTGAGG
>ML810481.1:123165-142014 GCA_009831015.1 Picea engelmannii | reverse complement strand
TGCCCCTTTTCAACAAACCCTTCAGGTTGAGTAAGGTAAACCTCTTCCTTTAACTCACCATTCAAAAATGAAGATTTAACATCTAACTGATGCAGCTTCCAATGGTACTTTGTAGCTAAAGCAATTAACATTCTGATAGTATTGAATTTAGCTACTGGTGCAAATGTTTCAGCATAATCAATACCTTATGTTTGTGAATACCCCTTTGCCACCAGTCTAGCCTTATACTTATCTATACTACCATATGATTTAAACTTGGTTTTGTATATCCATTTGCATCCAATGGACTTCTTATGTTTAGGCAATTCAGTCACTTCCCAAGTCTTGTTTTTCATTATAGATTCATATTCTTCCTCCATTGCATTTCGCCATTCATCATGTTCATTAGCTTCATCAAAACTCATGGGTTCTATGACATTTGAAATGCTACTCATTAGGGCATAGTCTTTATACCTCTCAGGAAGCCAAATTTGTCTTGAATATCTTCTCAACTGATTATCTTCCTCCCCACTTTGTGAAGATCTGTCTTCACCTCTAGGTGAACTGTGACTGCTTGAATTGTCCATATCACTAAGTCCTTCTTGTTGTTGTTGATGTTGTCGCTGCAGGGATGGCTGCTGTTGTGTGGGTTGCTGCTAATGTTGCTCTTCTTTAACTCCTTAATCAAGAAGTCTCTGCCATTCCTCATGACTGTTTTCGTCATGATTTCCTGCTTCCTTCTCATGGAAAAGTACATCTCTACTTGCAAATACCTTGTGAGTAGCATGATCAAACAATTTGTATGCTTTAAATTCAGAATAGTACCCAATGAAAATACATTTAATGGCTTTAGCATCCAATTTTCTCCTATTCTCCTTTAGAGTATGAGCAAAAGCCTTACACCCAAATACTTTCAAATTATGAACTGCAAGTTTGGAACCATTCAAGGCTTCAAAAGGAGTAACTTTATGAAGACACCTTGTTGGACTTCTATTCTTTAAATAAACTGCAGTATTTATGGCTTCAGCCCAAAATGCATTTGAGAGATTCTTACCTTTCATCATACTACGTGCACACTCTACCAGAGTTCTGTTTTTCCTTTCAACGACTCCATTTTGTTGTGGAGTGTGAGGTACTGTAAACTGTTGTACTATTCCATTATCTTTGCAATATTTGTTGAAGTCCCCTGCTTTATACTCTCCCCCTTGATCTGAATGGAGGATTTTGATGGATTTTCCTGTCTGCTTTTCCACCATGGTTCTGAATTCCTTAAAGTACTCGAAAACATTATTTTTTCATCTAATGAAGTAAACCCATGTGTATCTCGTGCAATCATCAATAAATAACAGAAAGTAAAATGCACCTCCTAAAGACCTAGTCTGCATAGGCCCACAAACATCAGTATGCACAAAATCTAATACATCTCTCTTTTTCTTATCAGGATTAGAGGGGAATTCATCTCTGTGCATCTTTGCTAATGCACATCCATCACAAGCAACCTTCTCATTCTTTAACATGGGAAGTCCTTCAACCATATTATTTTTCTGTAATAACAATAAATCAGGATGATTGATGTGTCCATACCTTTGATGACAAAGAATATCTGTTGGCATAGTTGCAAAAGTCAGTGCATGATGTGCTTTGCTGGTAACATCAATTTTGTATAGACCTCCTACTTTGACTCCCGTTGCAACAGTTTGGAAGTGGTCCAACAGATCCTTCACTATGCAATAATTCTTGAAGAATTCAACCTTCAAGTTTTGATCTGTAATGGTGGACACAGAGATCATTTTTTTCTTTATTCCTGGCACATACACCACATTGCGAATGTGACAAACAATACCATTTGGCAATGTCACAGGAATGTCTCCATATCCCTTGATCTGATGAGCGCGGTCATCTCCAAGATATATGCTGGCACCATTCTGTGTTTCTTTAAAATTAGCATACCAATTTTTATTACAAGTCATATGTACTGATGCTCCAGAATCCACAAACCAAGCATCAAAATCATTCGTTTCAGTAGATAAAGCAGCGTTAGACACAAACAACCTAAGATTCCGTGAGTCAAAATTCGGGGGTTCATCAATATCATCACTAGCAATAAATAATCTGAGATCTTGATTTGAAGATTTTTCTACATAATGACCTGAATGTGTTCTAGGTTTATTCCTAGCCTCATCACTTTTATTATTATGACAATCTTTAACCATATGTCCAGGTCAACCACAATAAAAAAAACTCTTAGACTCATTCCTGTCAGATTACATACCTTGATTTGGAGATTGTCTTCTCTGCCATGAACCGCCTCTCTGCCATGAACTCCCTCCTCTACCTCTTACTCCTGATCTCCCTCTCGCAGATCTATTATTTGACCACAATGCCAAATCTTTACTCTGAGGCCTTAGATTCCCGTGCCTCTCTTCCTCTTCCAGCAAAATGCATGTTAGTTCTTCAAACGTAGGAGGTTTCTCCCTTGTTGCGAGACTTGTTATGAACATATGATAATCTTCTAGCATACCATTTAAGGTAATAGTCACTAGATCAGTGTTGGAAATAGTTTCCCCTATATTTACTAGCTTGTCTTTCACCTCTTTAATGCGACCCAAAAATGAACTAATAGATTCATTTCCATCCATCTTAATGCCTAGCAATTTAGTTTTTAGAAACAAAATGTGATTTGTGTTGCTAGTTTCATATAATGCTTTAAGAGTTGTCCATGTTGCAACAGAAGTTGTAGCATCTCTAATATGTGGAATTATGATATCTTTAACTGACATGCGCAACAATACCTTTGCCTTGTTTTCACGCTTCTCCCAGTCTTGGATCTGTTTTGTTGTCGCACCTGCAACCGCATCAGGTTTCAGTTCAGTTCCCTTTGCAATGTTCCATACACCATAGCCTTCCATGAGCGTCTGCATCTTGAATTTCCAATTAATGAAATTCGAGCCATCTAACTTGTTGGCTTCATTGAAGTAGGTCTCTGCCAGAGGATTCACCATCTCTGCTAATGGATCTTTGTATCACCAAGAATATCAAACTTTGGTCAAGTGTTGAGCAGTCCGTCGCTCTGCCTTCGGATCCACTGATCCAAATCTACCTATGTTCTTAGCTTAAATCATGCATGCATCCACTTTTAAATCATAACACCACCTCACATGCATATATCAACCTTTAAATCAAGCATGCACCTTAATATCCAAAATATCCTCATTTTTTTAAACTTTAATATCCCACATTAAGTTTAAAATTCACACATACATCCACTTTTAATACACATGCATAAACTTATAACTCCCTCTTCACCTTTTTATATAAAAGACATTCACATTAAATAATAAAAACTCCACCTTTATGAAAGTATCATAAAGTTCCTTTAATAAACTTTATAAATCCACCTCACTATTAAAAAAATGATTAAATAGTGGCAGCAATTTTAAATGCTCCACATGCAAATCTTCACTATTTAATAACTCCACTTGAAAATACAAATATTATGCAAACTATACCTTCACTATTTAATAAATAAACTCATGCATTAACTCTTCATGCAAATACTCACGCACATGCTTTCAACGCTCCATTCAAACTCCAAGTATGCATTCAAAATCCACTTTTTCAAACTCACAATCTGTTTGATACGCAGAAAAACTCAGGAATTTTCTCACTCTTCCACGTGATTTCAACCTCCACGAGCTCACGCGGCACAGTAGTCTTCACGCAACCCACGCAACTGAAACTCACGCAGCTCTTCTTATCCAGCCTACGAACCAACAAATATTTCTGCACCTCACTCTCGTGGCTCTGATACCAAGATAAAATATGAGAAACAAACACACGGTGAGGCTATGCTCACTTTTCTATTATTCAATGAAGACGGATTACATCCTTATATAGGAAAAGACTCGACCGAGTCGGTTACATGCAAACCAAAGACAACTAGACTCTTAACTAAGAACTGACTCTTAACACGCCTACAACTGAGTCTCACAACTGTATCTTATAATTGGTGCTTACAACTTGCGCTTTCTCCATTATTTCCAAGTAATCTCTCCTTCTCTCTACATGCTTGGCCATCTCAATGATGGGGATGTCGAGCTGATGATCAAATATTGAAGTTGGTCTTGTTGTTTCTTTCTCTCTTCTGAGTTCCATCTCTTTATTTACTTCCTTCTTAGCACACTATAAATATGTGGAAAAACCCCATAGTTTCATCATTCAATCAATATTTTCTAGGGGTTGAGTTATAGTTTCCTTGAGTTTGCCTAAATTTATTAGTTTGGCGAGTGTTTGAAACAATGGCTTCAGTTTATGACAGTCCTCACAGGATCCTTCCCAATCGGGGTAAGTCTTTTCTTACGGTTGAGAACGTTCAAGAACTCACGAAGAAGCAGAAGAGAACTATACCAAAAAGGGAAGCAGAAGGGAATTATACCAGAAAGGTATTGGTATTGGTGTTGGTCTTTCTTCGTCTCTTCTGATATACCTTTCTGGTATTGTTTCCTTTTTCTTCTTCACGAATTTTGCAACGCTCTCGACAACAAGAAAATACTTACCCCAATTGGGAAGGCTCCTGTGAGCACTCTCATAAACTGAAGCTATTCTTGCAAACACTCAATAAATTTAGGCGAACTCAATGAAACTATAACTCTGGCCGTCGAACCATCCAATTTGCCCTCGACAAATGATAGAAAGAATAGAATTGAAACGTTTGAAGAAAGTCCCAATCCGTGTGATTGGACCATATGAGAAAGATAAACTGGTGGGTTGTCTCTTTCTGAATTGCATTTCAAAGTCAACATTTTGAACGTGAAAAACTATGTTCCATCGTGCTTCCCTTGGCGAGAGCACGCGAGATGTGTTGTTGTGCACTAGCTTTCCTCGGTCTATGTTCAAAACTAATATATCAATCGAAGTTTTTCATAACAATATAAAAACAACTTCTAAGTGCAAAATCTCTCCCTAACATCATGAAATGAAATGAACATTAATTTTTTTGAGGGAATGCATGGAGTCATGGTTTGGAAATTATGTTAATTATTATTATTTTATAATTATATTAATAATAATAATTTAATTTTAAGATCATAGTTAAGTTAGATATTAAATTGATGTATATGATTTCTTAATGTGTAACAAGAAACTCCTTTTTACAACTACTTTCCTCTTTCTAAATTTGAATTATCACTTTAAATTTTTTTTATCTATCAAACTCTAACTAAATTACCAAAAAATCAAATCACAAAAAATACATAAATTTAAAAATCAATCAAAATCTGCTAGGCAGATAGATCATGGGATACCGAAAATTCAAATTACTAATTTTTTCAAATTCAAAACTTTTTTATGATTTTTAAATTTCTTATTAAAGTGTAACCTTAAAATTTAAACAAACATAATAACATTGTTTTTACCACCACTAAGATTATATTAAAATTATACACGGTTAATATCTTAATTCTGAATTATAAAATTTCAAATCAATTTCTAATTAATTATGAAAATTTCAAATCAATTTCTAATTTAACAGTATTTAAATATCTGAAAGATTAATATAAACAAAACATCAATTCAACAGGCCGTACCATGAAACAATGAGCACAGAACGAAATAATGCGTGGACCCAACCACACCATGAATTGATGGGTGCATGGAACGATCATAAATGAGGTGATGCACGGGAAGAAAACAATAGGGAACAATCATGTAGGTGATAGATAAAAAAAGTAGCTTTTTAGTGTGCATGAATTTTCCCTTTGCAAGGAGTGCAGAGTGACTACTGCAAGGTGTGCACAGTCATCCGCAAGAACCCAAACTTGCGTAAGAATCTGTTGCAAGGAGTGCACAAATCCGAATTTTGACTAAGTGTCGAAGTGACTCCTTAAGAAGTCAAGAGAGCAGAAGATGAGAAAGCTCAGAAGGGATAGCGCTTTCCAGAAGTGCAGACGAGGTCCAAGAGACGAACTCGTAGGAGGAACAAAGGTCGAGGCCTTTGGATACTTATAAAATATTCTAAGTCAGAGGAAGTCGGAAGCTCAGGAGGGAGAGCGACATTGGTCATTGGATCACCGATTCAGAGGACCAACAGTCGTCTAATCAAAATTTATACTTCAAAATTTATTAATTCAAGTAGTCTATTGCGAAAGATTGATCTAGTGGAATTGGTTTCTATCAAGATTCCCTAAAAAAGAACCGTATACCCATTGTAGTTACAACCTAAGCTCAAGATCAAGAGTGATAATTGATAGAAAATATAAAGACTGCTAAGAATATTTGATATGTCATGCTTTTTATTTATGATAATATAAAATAATTTTGGTGAAGGCTACAATGGAAATTCAAATACACTGCACATATCTATGCACAAATGTTTCTCATTCCTAATTTTGGTTTTCATCCCTAGAGATCAATGTATTTTACCCAAACCAAATGAAACCCACCGAGAGGGGTTGGTACTTAAAGGTGGGGTCCTGAACACGAAACCTGCACTACTAGACATGGTCATCTTGTATATGTTGGATTCTTCTATTTGGACTCTTTGTGGTTTTTTCCTTTTTCAATCAACTCTCACATGCTACCTTCATCCCAATTTGTTTGTTCACTGAAAGGAATGAGCATGGTCACTACACCCATTTGGCCCCATTCTCAGAAACAACCCCGCTGAGAAAATCCGACAAGGAACACTCTTTACTTCCATTAAGAATTTTCAAGGCCAAGTGATGCAGGAGCATCGTCAGCAAAGCTCATGTGGAGGGACAACTCAGTGCCATAGCACACCTTTTTAAATTAATCGGAATCTAAAAGATGGCGTTTATTTTACAGATCTGTTTTGAATGAATGATTGAAGAAGAGTGAAACGCTCGGAAACTGAATGATCGCGAGAGGTCCGGGAGTTTCACTCTCAGTGTTGAATGTAATGGAGCTTGAGTAGTTGTTAGTTGTTACTTCGATAGGAGAGGTGGTCGGAGGAAACCCTAGGAACCTTCCTGTATATGTAGATGCATGACATGCCCAAATCAAGCTATTGGAGGAGTATTGTCATTGAATAGGAAGTAAAATAGTTTGTTTTGAGAGAGTTGAAACTCTGTTACAGTCCAGCCTGCACATATTGTAATCGGACATTCATCTTAATAGAAAGAAAGTAGTTTTCCCCGCATTTGAACTTTTTGTGTGTTTATGTATTTGCATTCATTGTTATGATTTTATATGTCGTTCATGTTTTGAATGTATGAACTGGTGAAGAATTGAACAAGTTTCAATTGCTTCTCTTCTTTGAGTTTTCGAGTGCAAGGTGTGCACACAGTCTGCAAGGAGTGCGTGGATGGAGTCTGTTTTGACTCATAATCTCATAAGAGATAGCATGAATTTTCCCTTTGCAAGGTGTGCAGAGTGACTGCTGCAAGGTGTGCACAGTCGTCCGCAAGAACCCAAACTTTCGTAAGAATCTGTTGCAAGGAGTGCACAAATCCGAATTTTGACTAAGTGTCGAAGTGACTCCTTAAGAAGTCAAGAGAGCAGAAGATGAGAAAGCTCAGAAGGGATAGCGCTTTCCAGAAGTGCAGACGAGGTCCAAGAGACGAACTCGTAGGAGGAACAAAGTCCAAGGCCTTTGGATACTTATAAAATATTCTAAGTCAGAGGAAGTCAGAAGCTTAGGAGGGAGAGCGACATTGGTCATTCGATCACCGATTCAGAGGACCAACAATCGTCTAATCAAATCAAGGTGCGTGAGCCTAAGCATTTTGCATACGCAAGAGAGGGAACTTGCCAAAGTTCCGAAGTCTCGAAGTAATTTGGGACCATCCGATCGTTTGAAGTAAATATCAAGCGTTGGATCGTCCGAATTAGATCTGAGCCGTCAAATATGAATAACAAGTGGCGTGAATATGTGGATTCCGGGTAAATACCTGAAGTAAACGTTAATCATCCGATCCAGAGGGCAAGTAGCATAAATCTGTGGGCTCTGGGTAAAGACCCGAAGTAAATATCAACTGCCCAATGTGGGAGAATTAGATCTAAATCATTGGTTTGGAAGAGATAGATCTCAGTCGTCAGTCCATAAGCACCGTCAACATCATAAGATCGACGGTCACGCTCGATTGAGGGGCTAGAAAGTGTCCAGACGTTAAAATTTTGAGGATGGGCCACAATCGAAACCACGGTATTGGTGAAGAGGTGCGTTGCACTTTGTAGTGAATTGCGGGGTGAAAAGCGGGTTGGCCTAAAACCACCCTTGGACGCGCCTGCAATCGCATATTTTTGTAAGGTCATAGCCCAGGGCCATATGAAGGAAGGGGCTAGTAAAAAAGGAGCTAGCACCTGAAACTTGACGTGCACTAGCTTTCCTGAAACTTGTCGTGCACTAACACCTAAAACTTGTCGTGCACTAGCTTTCCTCGGTCTATGTTCAAAACTAATATATCAATCGAAATTTTTCATAACAATATAAAAACAACTTCTAAGTGAAAAATCTCTCCCTAACATCATGAAATGAAATGAACATTAATTTTACGAGGAAATGCATGGGAATCAATTGTCATGGTTTGGAAATTATGTTAATTATTATTATTTTATAATTATATTAATACTAATAATTTAATTTTAAGATCATCGTTAAGTTAAATATTAAATTGATGTATATAATTTCTTAATGTGTAACAAGAAACTCCTCTTTACAACTACTTTCCTCTTTCTAAATTTGAATTATCAATTTAAAAAAAAATTATCTATCAAATTCTAACTAAATTACCAAAAAATCAAATCACAAAAAATACATAAATTTAAAAATCAATCAAAATCTGCTAGGCAGATAGATCATGGGATACCGAGAATTCAAATTACTAATTTTTTCAAATTCAAAACTTTTTTATGATTTTTAAATTTCTTATTAAAGTGTGACTTGAATTTAAACAAACGTAATAACATTGTTTTTACCACCACTAAGATTATAATAAAATTATACACGGTTAATATCTTAATTCTGAATTATAAAAATTTCAAATCAATTTCTAATCAACAGTATTTAAATATCTGAAAGATTAATATAAACAAAACATCAATTCAACAGGCCGTACCATGAAACAATGAGCACAGAACGAAATAATGCGTGGACCCAACCACACCATGAATCGATGGGCGCATGGAACGATCATAAATGAGGTGATGCACGGGAAGAAAACAATAGGGAACAATAATGTAGGTGATAGATAAAAAAAGTAGCTTTTTAGTGTGATGTTCACTAAAATGTTTTTTTTTTTATCTTAATTTATATAAAAATGGAATTTTTTATTTTTTAAATATATAAATATAAACAACATAATTAATATGGAGTGGATATTCTATTTATTATTAGGAACATGAAAAGCTTCACATTTCACTTGTCATCATGGATATGAAAATTGTTTGTGGAGTTTTGAAACATCTAATCTTTGGAATTGATATTCCACTCATCATCACGAACATGAAAAGTTGGACACTCCACCTATCATCATAAACATGAAAACTATATATAAAATTTTGAAACATCCAACCTTTGGAATTGACACCCCACTCATAATTAGAGACATGAAAACTTCACACACAATTTTGTTCCAAAAATTTTTTTAACAATATTTTTTTTATATTTTAAAATTTCAAAATTAATAAAAAAAAATTAATAACTTTAAATTTTTTTAATATAATCACAAACAACTAATTCTAAGTCAAACAAATAATTACAATATACATTATATATAAAAAAATATATAATAAATAAATCGATTTAATTTTGTTTCCAAGTCCAACCAAACCAAAAACCAAATCAACAAAAATACAGAAATTTAAATGGCCATTATCAATCACGGCTTTGCATACGTGTATAATTTTACCTATTTTTCATGTCAAATCAAAGTCAGTTGGCAGATAGATCATGGGATATCAATTATTCAAATTACTAGTGTTTTTAAATTCAAAACATTTTTATGATTTTTAAATTTATTATTGAAGTGGGACTTGAATTTAAGCAAACACAATAACATTTTTTTCCATCACTAAAATTAAATTTTCAAAATCGAAACATTTTTATGATTTTTTAATTTCTTATTAAAGCGGGACTTGAATTTAATCAAAAATAACATTTTTTTTCCATCACCAAAATTAAATTATAATAAAAAGTGTAAATGGTTAACATTTTAATTTTAAATTATGAAAATTTCAAATCAATTTTCTAATTAACTGTATTTAAATATTTTAAAAATTAATATAACAAAACATCAAATTAACATTTTAAAAATTAATATAAACAAAACATCAAATTAACAGGGCGGTACCCACATCATAAACTAACATACCCATTAAGAAAAACTTAGTAATATATGTTTTTATGATCATTATAATATTTAGTAAAAGAATAAATAATGAAACAAAGATAAGATTGTTTTTATGACCATCACAATATTTAGTGAGAGAACAAATAATGAAACAAAGATAATATAGAGAAATGAGGGATGTAATCAAATTTTCTAAGTATATCGTAAAAACAAAAGATTTAGATACATCTAATTATAATTTGATATGAAAATGCAATAAAATAGAGATCAAATTTTATAGGATACCATATACCCGTCAAATTCCATTTCTTCTCAAACACTATTAAAAACACTTTGAAGTGGATGACCATAACACACATGTCATACCCATCACACTCATTATTAGGACAACTATTATTGTGTGACTCTCTCTTACTAATAAAAACCTAAGTAGCAAAATAATTAGAGTTACAAGTAGAACAAAGGAGTATGAGTATGTCTATGCATATGTACACATATTTTCCTTTGATGGAAAATAAATTCTGGGTCATGAGGAAAAGCTAAAGTTGCTAGTCAAATCCGATACCAGCTACAATATACTTCAAAATTTATTAATTCAAGTAGTCTATTGCGAAAGATTGATCTAGTGGAATTGGTTTCTATCAAGATTCCCTAAAAAAGAACYDWATACCYATTGTAGYTAYARCCTAAGCTCAAGATCAAGAGTRATAATTRACAGAAAATATWAMGACTGCTAARAATATTTRATATGTCATKCTTTTWATTTATGATAATATAAAATAATTTTGGTGAAGGCTACAATGGAAATTCAAATACACCGCACATATCTATGCACAAATGTTTCTCATTCCTAATTTTGGTTTTCATCCCTAGAGATCAATGTATTTTACCCAAACCAAATGAAACCCGCCGAGAGGGGTTGGTACTTAAAGGTGGGGTCCTGAACACAGAACCTGCACTACTAGACATGGTCATCCTGTATATGTTGGATTCTTCTATTTGGACTCTTTGTGGTTTTTTCCTTTTTCAATCAACTCTCACATGCTACCTTCATCCCAGTTTGTTTGTTCACTGAAAGGAATGAGCATGGTCACTGCACCCATTTGGCCCATTCTCAGAAACAACCCCGCTGAGAAAATCCGACAAGGAACACTCTTGACTTCCATTAAGAATTTTCAAGGCCAAGTGATGCAGGAGCATCGTCAACAAAGCTCATGTGGAGGGACAACTCAGTGCCATAGCGCACCTTTTTAAATTAATTGGAATCTAAAAGCCGAAGTTTATTTTGCAGATCCGTTTTGAACGAATGATTGAAGAAGATTGAAACGCTCGGAAACTGAATGATCGCGAGAGGTCCGGGAGTTTCACTCTCAGTGTTGAATGTAATGGAGCTTGAGTAGTTGTTAGTTGTTACTTCGATAGGAGAGGTGGTCGGAGGAAACCCTAGGAACCTTCCTGTATATGTAGATGCATGGCATGCCCAAATCAGGCTACTGGAGGAGTATTGTCATTGAATAGGAAGTAGAATAGTTTGTTTTGAGAGAGGTGAGACTCTGTTACAGTCCAACCTGCACATATTGTAATCAGACATTCATCTTAATAGAAAGAAAGTAGTTTTCCCTACATTTGAACTTTCTGTGTGTTTATGTATTTGCATTCATTGTTATGATTTTATATGTCGTTCATGTTTTGAATGTATGAACTAGTGAAGAATTGAATAAGTTTCAATTGCTTCTCTTCTTTGAGTTTTCGAGTGCAAGGTGTGCACACAGTCTGTAAGGAGTGCGTGGATGGAGTCTGTTTCGACTCAGAAGCTCATAAGAGATAGCGTGAATTTTCCCTTTGCAAGGAGTGCAGAGTGACTGCTGCAAGGTGTGCACAATCGTCCACAAGAACCCAAACTTATGTAAGAATCTGTTGCAAGGAGTGCACAAATCCGAATTTTGACTAAGTGTCGAAGTAACTCCTTAAGAAGTCAAGAGAGCAGAAGATGAGAAAGCTCAGAAGGGATAGCGCTTTCCAGAAGTGTAGACGAGGTCCAAGAGACGAACTCGTAGGAGGAACAAAGGTTGAGGCCTTTGGATACTTAGAAAATATTCTAAGTCAGAGGAAGTCAGAAGCTCAGGAGGGAGAGCGACATTGGTCATTGGATCACCGATTCAGAGGACCAACAGTCGTCTGATCAAATCAAGATGCGCAAGCCTTAGCGTTTTGCATACACAAGAGAGGGAACTTGCCAAAGTTCCGAAGTCCCGAAGTAATTTGGGACCGTCCGATTGTCCGAAGTAAATATCAAGCGTCGGATCGTCCGAATTAGATCTGAACCATCAGATCTGAATAACAAGTAGCGTGAATCTGTGGATTCCGGGTAAAGACCTGAAGTAAACGTCAATTGTCCGATCTAGAGGGCAGGTAGCATAAATCTGTGGGCTCTCGGTAAAGACCCGAAGTAAATATCAACCGCCCAATGCGAGAGAATTAGATCTGAATCGTTGGTTTGGAAGAGAAAGATCTCAGTCGTTAGTCCAGAAGCACCGTCAACATCATAAGATCGACGGTCACGCTCGATTGAGGGGCCAGAAAGTGTCCAGACGTTAAAATTTTGAGGACGGGCCACAATCGAAACCACGGTATCGGTGAAGAGGTACGTTGCACTTTGTAGTGAATTGCGGGGTGAAAAGCGAGTTGGCCTAAAACCACTCTTGGACGCGCATGCAATCGCATATTTTTGTAAGGTCATAGCCCAGGGCCATATGAAGGAAGGGGCTAGTAAAAAAGGAGCTAGCACCTGAAACTTGACGTTTCAAAAGCGTGCAGACAGAGGTCGCGGGTATCACAAGATCTGCTCCTTAGGAGAAAAGGGGGCCTGTGTATAATTGTTTTGGGTTCAATAAGGAGCCTGAAGGGTCGATCCGACTCAAAAGGAAGAAAGATCCTAGACTGGGAGGTCGTGCAACCCCGAGGAGAGCAGGGGGGTCTGCATCAAGTGGTATCAGAGCTGAATTTTTTCTTGTAGACAACAGGCAAAAGAGGAAGAGAGATAAAGGAGATAGTTTGATATCATCAAGTGGTATCAGCATTGATTTTTCCGTAGATTTCATATGAAGGGGATATAGAAGACAATCTGGCTACACCAAGTAGTATCAAGAACTGAATTGTGTTTGCAAATTGTAGGCAAAGGTGAAAAGGTGAATAGAAATAATCTGATGACATCAAATGGTCTCATAAGCTGGAGTTTGCCTGTAGAACAACGGGTAAAGGAAAAGGGACAGAGTACTGATGCTCTGTAAATATTGTTGCAAAATGTGCAACAAATGGTAGATAGCGAGGAGGGATGAAGACTGAAAATATGGCTACTGAAGGCCATAAGTATGGTCGAGGAGCGGACCATAAGAAGAAAAGTAAGGAAAAAATTGACAAGGAACTCATTGAGATAAGAGAAATAATGGAATAGATGACACTGAAGATGCATCATGAGACAAAGGTACACTGGAGGTATGAATGGCCTCTGAACAGGAAGGTAAAATGGCTTGTTCAAAATTTGTTGACCATAAAACAACAACAAGAGTTGAGGAAGTGGCCAAGGCATAGTGAAACCCTCAGTGACATAGAGGAGGAACCGATTCACATCTGTGAACTAGAGACTGGGAGAAACCTCAGTGATGAGGAGGAGGTGAGATCAGATAAAGATCTCATAAACTGCCAGGAGAGAAGAGATGGATTTTTATATTGCGAGGTGGGAAATGAAATGAGATCATTGGAGGATCTCATAGACTGTTATGAGAACATCAGTGGAAATTCATATTTCCAGGTGGGAAATGATATGAGATTAGCAAGATATCTCATAAACTAGCAGAACGAAAGAAATGGACTTTCAAGTTGCCAGGTGGGCAATAGAAAGAGATCAGTGGAAGGTCTCATATACTGCCAGAGGAGTAGTGCTGAAAGTTCAAATTTCCAGGTGGGCAATGAGATGGGATCGGTTGATATCATAGACTGCCAAGTGGGCAAAGAGAAAATCCCAAGTTGTCAGGTGGGAAAGGGAGAAGAGATTAACTCAGTTGATAGTTCATATCAGCAAGGAGTGCTGATGGAAGAAGATCAGAGGTGTGTTCTGATCATTGGGGGAATTCAAATAGTCCAGCAGAGGCTAATACAAGCGTTGCACATGAAGAGATAGTGCAACAAGAATCCAAGAAAGAGACCATGGAGACAAGTGCTTTTAAGGCTAATTGTGTCTGTGATGCAGGTGCAACAAAGGAAAGGCAACCAACAAAGCATGTCAAAGAGGAGGAGAATTAGTAGACATTGATGGTTGCCCCCCCCCCCAAAAAAGAGGAGAATTCAGATGAATTTCTCACTCAATGGGAGCAAGAACTAAAGATGTTGGAGGATTGGTTGGACAATCCAGAACCAAAATATGTCTACCAAGAGATAATCATGCAGATTTCAGGAGAAGAGCATTCAACATAATTGCTCAAAATTTTCATCCAGGGGGCTGAATAGGAGATGACTGCAACACTGGAGCCTGCAACAAAAGAGAAAGAAAATACCATAGATTTTGCTAAGTTGTATGAGGAACTGGAAGCCCTAGAGAGGAGGGTAAATATGCAGAGTAGGCATCTCCAACATGCCAAATTGGAGACATGTGGAGGAACATACCATCCTGGGGAGCAGTTGGAGGAAGTTGGAGTTGAACCAACACAAGAGGAGATGATAGAAGTCAATCTGTCGGAGGAGGAAGCTGAGCAACAACTCAATGGTGAGACTGCAGAACTAGAGTCTACAACGAAATGACCAACTAATGCCATAGGAGATGAAGATAACATGAAAGTTCAGATTGATCAGATTGGTGAAGAGGAGAAAGAGAACACATTTCAATGTACCCAAGAGATGGAGAAAGAAGAGCATTCGATGGAACTGCTCAAAATTTCAACCAAGGAGATGAACATAAGGCAACTATAGAATTGGGATCTACAGCAGGGGGAGAAGAGCATTTAGAGGAATGGCTCAATTTTTTCATTCAGGAAGCTGAAGAAGAGATAATTGTAGAATGTGAACCTACAGCAAGGGAGGAAACAATAGATAGTGTGGATCTTGTTGATCTGTGTGAAGAGATGGAGGCCATGGAGAGAAGGGTAAAAATGAAAAAGCATCTTATCCAACAAGTCAAAGTGGAAATTGATGGAGAGAAAAGGAAACAGATCATATTGCAGGGGGGAAACCAGCCAATGGACCAGCTGGACAAAGAAATAGAGGAGATAAAGAGATTGATGTTGGAAGCAACACAAGAAGCAATCATCAGAGAAGTATGGGACAGAGGAAAACCTGCAGGAGAAGTAGGGAAAAAGAAGTTGCAAGGAAAATGAGCAGATGAACAACTCCAAGAGAAAGTATGGGACCTTGGAGGATCTCAACAACATGGCAGAGGGAGCCATGAGTAGGAGCTCATGCTTTTCCCAGTAGTGGAGTATGATGTAGGAGCATCGTCAATAAATCCCACGTGGAGGGACAACTCAGCGCCATAGCACGCCTTTTTAAATTAATCAGAATCTAAAAGATGGCTTTTTTTCTGCAGATCCATTTTGAATGGATGATTGAAGAAGATCAAAACGCTCAGAAATTGAATGATCGCGGGAGGTCTGGGAGTTTCACTCCCAATCTTGAATGTAACGGAGCTTGAGTAGTTGTTAGTTGTTAATTTGATATGAGAGGTAGTCAGATGGAACCCTAAGAACCTTCCTGTATATGTAGATGCATGGCATGCCCAAATGAGGTTGTTGGAGGAGTGTTGTCATTGAATAGGAAGTAGAATAGGTTTTTTTGAGAGAGATGAGACTCTATTACAGTCCATTCTACACATATTGTAATCAGACATTCATCTTAATAGAAAGAAAGAAGTTTTTCTTGCATATGAACTTTCTGTGTGTTTATGTATTTGCATTCATTGTTATGCTTTTATATGTCGTTCATGTTTTGAATGTATGAACTGGTGAAGAAACTAATAAGTTTCAATTGCTTCTTTTCTTTGAGTTTTCGAGTGCAAGGTGTGCACACAGTCTGTAAGGAGTGCGTGGATGAAGTCTGTTTCGACTCAGAATCTTAGAAGATATAGCGTGAATTTTCCCTTTGAAAGGAGTGCAAAGTGACTGCTGCAAGGCATGCACAGTTGTCCACAAGAACTCAAACTTGCATAAGAATCTGTTGCAAGGAGTGCACAGATCCAAATTTCAACTAAGTGTCGAAGCGACTCCTTCAGAAGTCAAGAGAGTAGAGGACAAGAAAGCTCAGAAGGGATAGCGCTTTCCAGAAGTGCAAACGAGGTCCAAGAGACAGACTCATAGGAGGAACAAAGGTCAAGGCATTTGGATACTTAGAAAATATTCTAAGTCAGAAGAAGTCAGAAGCTTAGGAGGGAGAGCGACAGTGGTCATTGGATCACCGATTCAGAGGACCAATAGTCGTCCGATCAAATCAAGGTGCACGAGCCTTAGCATTTTGCACACACAAGAGAGGGAACTTGCCAAAGTTCCGAAATCCCAAAGTAATTTGGGATTGTCTGATCGTCCGAAGTAAATATCAAGTGTCAGATCGTCTGAATTAGATCTGAACCGTCAGATCTAAATAACAGGTGGCACAAATCTGTGGATCCCGGGTAAAGACCTGAAGTAAACGTCAATTGTCCGATCCAGAGGGAAGGTGGCATAAATTCGTGGGCTCCAGGTAAAGACCCGAAGTAAATATCAACTGCCCGATTCGGGAGAATTAGATTTGAATCATTGGTTTGGAAGAGACAGATCTCAGTCGTTAGTCTAGAAGAACCGTCAAGATCATAAGATCAACGGTCATGCCTGATTGTGGGGCGAGAATGTGCTCGGACATTTAAATTTTGAGGACGGGCCGCAATCGAAACCACGGTATCGGTGAAGAGGTACGCAACACTTTGTAGTGAATTGCGGGGTGAAAAGCGGGTTGGCCTAAAACCACCCTTGGACGTGCACACAATCGCATATTTTCATAAGGTCACAAGCCAGTGCCATATGAAGGAAGGGGATAATGAAAAAGGAGCTAGTGCCTGAAACTTGATGTTTCAGAAGCGCGCAGACAAAGGTCGCGGGTATCACAGGACCTGTGCCTTAGGAGAAAAGGGGGCCTGTGTATAATTGTTTTGGGTTCAATAAGGAGCCCGAATAGTCGATCTGACTCATAAGGAAGAAAGATCCTAGACCGGGAGGTCGTGCAACCCCGAGGAGAGCAGGGGGGGTCTGCATCACCAAGGCCAGTACTTGTGCTTTCAAATACTAATGAGCACATACTTCTTAGCCTTACTATATTGAATAATATCATTGTGTCCTAACTGCTTATCTGTAGTTGCATCCCATCTCCTGGAATAAGAAAACCCAAAAATCCAAATCTTTTCTTTCATTTCCCTCTTAGGATGCCAACAAAATGAGAAATCAGGGTGTAGGTGGGTGTTAATATGGTCTTATAAGTTCTAACCATGAAGTGTAAAATCATTTTAGTTTCCAGGCACAAATCCTGAAATTTAGTTGAGTTTTTCCTATGTCTCCATCATGATCTTCCCCGTGTGTAAATATACACAGAGTTAGAATTTTTGAGGAATTACCCATATCGAGGAAGGGAAGGTATTCCCTTCCCTTCACGATAGACTGGAGAAGATTTGTGGATGCAGAGCTACCGCTAGCAACACACAGATAGACAAGAAATTCACTCATATCATTCCAAATACAATATTTTCAAGAAGCAAAACCACCATGTATTGTTTTATCATAGAGCTATACTGGCATACCAAGGAAATGATAAAATATGATATGGACTCTACCTTGGAGAAGAACAACCCCCCATTGAATGAATGGAGTAGAAGAAGAACTTCCACAATTCAGTGACAAATACTACATCTGGCTACAAACCATCTAGATTTGAGAGCTTGATCCAGAAGACATCGATGAGGGAGAAATGGAAGACCACCACTTTGGAGAGAAATCCCAACCCCTCATTTCCTTGATCAAGAAGAAGAATCCCAAAAAGAATCTCAGGTTCCCTTCTATCTCTAAGGCCTCAGTTTATATGTTTTATTTCTAGTTTGATCATAGCATAGGATTTAGCAGCTTGGGGCCAAGCTATATCCAAGCCTATCCTATTTTTCCTTTGCCAAGATTTCGTGGCCAGAGGATAAGATACACTTGGTATTGTTTTATTTTGTTTCTATTAGGATACAGTGGCCAGGGGCAAGATGTATGAAAACTTTTTCCAATTTTGAATTGTGATATTATTCAAGCCAATGTACTCGATAAACTACTACAAAGGTTTCAATATGAGGGTTTTTCCACTGGATTATCTGACAACTTGCAAATATTTTGACCACTAGTATATATGAATAGATGACCTGCCACTTATTAAAAGAAAAACATATCAGGTACATTAATTAATTCCAACCATTTGACATGTTCTAAACATAGTAACATTGTGGCAGATGGAAAAATGAACATTGGAATTAGAAGAACAAGTAAAAACAATGTACATTGGAATTAGAAGAACAAGT
>ML810481.1:92682-104781 GCA_009831015.1 Picea engelmannii | reverse complement strand
TCCAACTTAAGTTCAAAGAACTCTTTCATATTCCTTTCATAGTAATGATCCAACAAATATATCTCTTGGAAACTTCCTTTGGACTACCACCATGATACCTTCTTCTCATCAAGGTTCTTGGCTTGATTAAGTTAATCCCACCATATGACTGCCTTTCCTTGAAGGTGGTAGGTTGAAATTTTGGTTTCTACCCTTGAGGGGTAGTCATGCACTTGTAAATACTTATTCATTTACAAAAACCATGCTTCAATCTCTTCTCCTTCTCTATGCTCACCATTGAAATTTGGTGTCTTGATTTTCCTTAGCTCACCCTGCAAGATGTATAACTTAGAACTTCTTCTCCTTCCCACTCCCCTTGGGGTTCTCCAAATTCCCGGAATAAGGTGCCCAAAGTTGAGATGCACAAATTTGATGGATCAGACCCGACTGGATGGGTATCCCAATTGGAACATTATTTCTCTCTCCATAATATTTGGGATGATGAGACAAAACTACATGTGGGTTTTCTATAATTGGATTAAGAATGATGGAAATGGTGGAAATGACATAAGAAATTCTATACAGGACAACCAACTTGGACCATTTTCACCAAAGCAATCTATGTCCTCTTTGATAGGGAATCTCATTTTTTGGGATGGTTCACCAAGCTAAAACAAACAGGGTCAGTAGTAGACTTCATCATTGCATTTGAATTGTTGTATATCAGAACCAAAGGATTATCTGATGATTTATATGTTGAATGCTTCATCAATGGCTTAAAGGATGCCATGTAGTCTCATGTTTGCATGCACCATCCCGTTACCTGGTTGTAGGCATACAAATTAGCATTAGAGGCTGAGACCATTCTTCATTCCAAACCACTTCATGCTATATTTCCCAACAACCCTCATCAAGGGGCTACTCATGCTTCAACCCAAACTTTGAAAGTCCAAAAGGTATCTCCAACATAAATGGTTGAATGATGGAAGCAAGGACTTTGCTATTACTCTGAGAAAAAGTTCTTCCAAATTGATGGGTCAACAACCACCTCTATCGAGGACAACCTGTCAGGTGAGGCCAAAGATACATAGGAAACACAACCCACTTCCCCCATCCCCAATCTAGTCACATCTCCTATCGAACCAAAGGAACCTATCATATCTCTCCATTCCCTCGCGGGTATTTCTACTCCACAGACATTAAAAATCAAGGGCTACATAAAAAATCGAATGGTAGCGGTGTTGATTGAAAATGGTAGAACCCATAATTTCATTCATCGCAGGGTCCATGAGGATGTCAATTTCTTTGTTAGACCAATTTCTAATTTTCAAATTATCATCACTAATGGTGGTACAATGAAATGTTGGGGCCGTTGTGAGAATGTCAGACTCCAAATGAGCGATTATCACCTGAAAACTCACATGTTTTCCATTTCCATGGGAGGTTGTGATATTTTCTTGGGTGTTGAATTGCTTCGCACTCTGGGACCGATTACCATGGATTATCTAGAGTTATATATGAGATTTACTCAAGATGCTCACACTTATATCCTCTAGGGCCTACAAGTTGGCTCCCCAGAAATGATCAATTCTCACTAAATCAAGAAAATCCTGAAGAAAGGTCACCATGGTTTGATTTCTCAACTTAATGCTATCCAGGTGGATATCGATGGCCACCCACCTATTCCAACTGGCTCAAAACAGTTGGTTGTCAATTTAACAATTTTAGCAGTTTTTCGGGTCCTAAACTTTTGGGGCCATTATGAGGGCCTAATTGATGTTTTTGTTGAACACAACGCCCACACTAAGAGAGGGGCGGGGGTGAATTAGTGTGTGGAATATTTTGACATTTTCTTCTCACAGGTTAGCAGTTAAAACATATTTGAACAGATTAAGAATAATCAAATCATAATTACAATGGACATAGAGACACCAAATGTTTGTATTAGATTTTGTATAATTGATATGAATATCGTAATATAAATATATGTGAAAGAGGATTTTCCAAGCATCAACTGATTAGTGCTAGCACCAACTAAAGTAAGGAGCACCAACTCCTCGGAGAGGACCAACTCTCAGGCAAGACCTAGCTTGTTGATAGAACCCAGTTTATCCAACTAGAGTTTATTCAACTCCAGTAGTAGTGATCCATTATAGAATCAGCTCTATCTCATGATCAGAGGTATATCATAAAACACTCATCACCGCATTTCATCTTCTCTCTAAAATTTGTGCCTTCTTTGCTTTATCTATCCTCTGATATATTCACTCAATCTTTGCTTCTACATCTCTCTTTTATATTCGAACGGACCTCAGGTCTATATCCCCCTCTTCACTTCACAAGCCACGCTTCATCCACCAACACCATTTCAAGTGAACCAATCATGGTTGTATTTATACTTGATTATGCTCAAAACTTGTTTAAGTTATTGAGCCGACTTGTGCAACACGTTATAACTAACTTGTTCATTTATGATAACTTTTGGGACAACCAGTTCATCAATTCGAGTCTTCAACTTTTCACTTGGAATCCCCTTTTCCTTTTACAAATCAGTCACAGACATGGATCGATTTCCTTCATCTCTGTGATAACAAAGATAGATGCTTCGTTCAAACCAGTTCATATGATCAATGGCATAGAACCACAGGCTTAACAATTTAAGCGACCCATACATTCTATCCTATAAAATCTCTTGACCATATGACCGATGACGGTGACCTCACGTTAGGTGAGACAAGTGCATGAGCGCTTATCAATTCCATGGCCATGATTCAATCTCCGATGAGATGGACGATTGTCGGGACTTCGGGTCTTCATGACTTCAAACCTTTGAAATCTCCCGAATACGATATCGCCGAATAGATCAGACAGTTCACATTATATCTTGGAACCATATCAATTCTTATCTTTGATCCTTACATCTATCCTTTCATTTCTTAATCCGACGACCAGGAATTAATCAAGTGTTGTGATGGATGGCCACCATTTACTACGGGTCTTCGGACTACTATGCTTACGCTATCCTTCCACTGTATTTTGATCAATAGTGGTGAGTGCAACCGAACATCAGATCGAAGGTCAATATCTCCTTCGGGTCTTCGGACTTCGGATATTTTTAGTCTCAGCCCCTTATTTCCTCCGTACGTCAATCTTTCATAGCTAACAAATGATGGATGTGTGTCCCTCTCGGATTAACTATCAAGATCTCCTCGGGTCTCAAGACTTCAGAGATTTCAAATATCAACCCGTTCTTTCCTCTGTACATCATTCTTCTGGAGCTGAAAATCCATTGACGCGTGTCCCTTTCTTGATCAATGGTCGAGATCCTTTTGTGTCTCCGGGGTTCAGAGATTTCAAATCTCAAAACCCCTTCTTTCCTCCGGAGTGATCACCTACTGTGTAAGTCATCAATGGTGGAGACCGCTTGCTGTCAGTTCACGTTTTTTCTTACCCTATCCTTCCACTATAGTAGATCAACGATTAGGAATGCTCTCGAAGTGATCCTTTAGATCAGACATCTCGTGTCCACTTCGGGACAAAAAAATTCGAGACTTCAGGACTTTTTAGAAAGTGCTGGTGGTATATCTCCTGAAGCAAAACTCTTGGAGTGACATAAGTTTCTTATGTCACTTTCTGACGTGTCACGAGTCGAGTAGCTGCCACGTGTCACTCTGATTCGTGATTTTCACGTACTAGAAATGTTGATTCATCTTGAAACTTGTCGTTCTCTGACTATGCCACGTGTCCTTGCTGACGTGGTCTGTCATAGATTCTTGCTGACATCGACGTAGATCTCTCGATGTGACACATGTTCATCTCCTTGATCTAACGGTCAGGATAGTATCTAAAGGGTATCTCATATCGACGACTGAGAGAAACTTTGGACCTTCGTCCTTCGGGACTTCGGGACTTTTGACATTCGTTTGTGGTAAAAATCCCAAAGGAATTCTCCCAGAGTGACGTAACTTGCTTATGTCACTTGTTGACATGGCATGAGTCAATTTCCTCTTGACAGTTGTCATCATCTGATTATGCCATGTGTCTTTGCCGACGTGGTATTCCATGTGTCCTTTTTTATGAGGTTTGCTAACATGGATCTCCCACAAGTCCTTGCTGATGTGGTCTGCTGATCAACATCTCTGATCCAATGGTCCTCGCTATGTCCTCCAAATCCGATGATCCTTATTCACTTCGGATTTCCCGACTCCGGGTATTTCAAATATCAAAATGACGGAGCGTAAGTTCCTCACATATTTAGAACCGAAGTGAAGGATGTTCATTCGATCAGGGTCTTAGATCGACGACTCGATCTATCTGCAGTGCTCTTGTCCTTCCACTTAGAATGATCCAACGGCTGACGAAAGTTCGCATGAATGAGATCTCAGATCTTACCTCGCTTATCCTATCCTTCCACTCAAAATGTGATCCAATGGTCGTGACGAGAGATCGGGTTTGATCTAACGGCTGAAGGGTATTTGGATAGTCAAACCCTCAGCCTTTTTACCTCACTTATCCTGTCCTTCCACTCAAATGTGATCCAACGGTCATGAAGACACTCGAAGCAAATCAATGGTCGACAATGATTGCGGAACCACAACATGCGAGTGAGTTAACTCGTCACCCAAACTACGCAATTGGAAGTTGTGCGATGTTGGTGAGTCAACCACAATCATTGATCTTCGAAGCTATAAGATCAGATGGTCCTGAATAATTGCGGGATTGGAACTAGCACAACGTTTAATTCTCCTTTCAATCTCTGCAATTCATCCCTACCATAGATTTGGCGATTGTGCATCTGACGGTCACGATTTAATATGACTTAAACTCATTGTTTGTTGGATCAAATGCAGTCATAGATCTTTGAAGCTATGAGATCTGACGATCCAGACAGATTGTGGGATTGTAACTGGCGAGTAGTTTAATTCTTCTTTCGCTCCCCGTAATTCATCCCTGCCATTGATATGGCTTGCAGATCGATGGTCACGATCCTCCAACGATCCTCAAGCCCATGGTTTCTCATATGCCCATCGTCCATTATATGAGACGATCACCACCGTAAATTTCCTTGATCAGACGGTTGCTGAGACTTCTCACCTTTTCCTCTGTAATGGTCGACTTCTCAATATTTCCATCGATCCCGACGATACTTCTGTAATGTGCTTCTTCCTTCTGAGCTTTGATCTTCATTCGCTAACCCTCCTGTTCTCTTATCATAAGATTGTTGATCCTATCATGATCAACAATAATAACGAATTTCTTCATACTATTCACTTCTTCTGATATACTGTGCAATGCGCTTTTCCTTCTGAGCTTTGATCTTCATATTGTTCTCTCCTTCTCATATACTTTGCAATGCGCTTTTCCTTCTGAGATTTGATCTTCATACTGTTCGCTCCTCTTCTGATCTCTGCATACTATTTGACATCTTCTGCTAACTGATATACTATTGACATCAATGACAATCCCATCTATGGTAATTCATCATTAACAACATATCATCACATTGAGTGTTGACATCAATGACAATATGTCCAACAATCTCCCCCTTTGTCATTGAGGGAAACACACTAACTTCATATACAAAACTCCCTCTGTGATGATGCTTTCCTCTTATGAAGTTTTCTTCTTATGAAGTTTCTCTCCCCCTTTGACATCAATGGAAATGGGTTTTTTCTCCTGTGATAAAGCTTTGTATGTTACTGACCATAATCTAAGCTTGGGTAACTCTTCCTGGAGTCATGTTATGCCTGCCATAAATGAATGACTCCCCCTATCAGTATGATCTCTTTCTTCTTCTGACTACTATCCCCCTTTGTTTCTGAAAAGGTAGTTCTTCCTCACAAGGTTTATTCCCCTGTTAACTAACTTCTTATCTCAGTTGATTGGGATTTTTGTGTTTCAAATGAGTAGTTTTCTTGATATAAATTTTTGTAATGATTGAGTCTTTTCAAGACTTAATCTAATTAATTTCTTATTTACTAACCAAAAATTCCCTTGAGTTAGTATTGACTGTTCTCCACTTGTTATTTCTACAAGATGTCATGTACCTCATTTTGTACATCAGAATGTTGCATCTGCGGATGTTGTTGTCCTACTGGAACACTGCACAATTGTAGCTCATCTTATTCAAACAAATCTTGGATCTGCCCATTGATTCTCATCAGTCTCTAACCAGATGTATCTATTTTTATCGAAGATGCTAATTTATTGTGCATTGCTCTAAAGTTGTCTAAGACAAATTTATACTATGCTTGTCACATGACTGTAATTCTTTTTGTAGCAATCAACTTCACTCCTATTCATTTGTTCAGTCTTTGCTATCCACATATGTGAGTGTCCTGGTTTCTTGAACGTTGTTATTTGATCATCTATTACTACAACTTCATTTTTCTTCCATGTTCCATTTACTCCTTTTTTCGTAATGTATGATGTATTTCTCATTGACTGTTTTCTTGAGTTCCAACAGTTATAGGCTTTGTGGCCATATCCATCACAACTGTAACATCTCATAGTGTAACAACATGCAACAATATGTCCAACATGATTGTAGTTCCAACATCTTATACTGTTGTTGAACCTTCCAACTTGTTTTCTTCCATGATGCCTACAATCTAAGGCTTTATGACCATAATCATTACAAGAAAAACAATAACCATTAAAAACACTTTCATACCTTCTATGATTCATCCATCAAGGTGTCTCTCTTATGAACTTTCTTTGAGGTATATGAATAGCTTCTGGATGTCTTCCTTGATGTGATCTTCTAAATTTTGTAGCATTAATTTTATTCTTTGAACGTGAAGAACCTAAGTCATACCTGCTTTCACTTTTTACAAATGAAGGAGTCGTTTTAGAAATGTTTTCATATTTTATGAATGAAGGACTTGCATCCGATTTCTTAGGAGTACTAATTTCTTCCTTGTTGTATCCAAGACCGGATTTGTCATTTGGTGATCTCTGACTATCCAAGATCTCATCCAGGGTCATGGATTTGTTCAAGAACTTGATTTGGGTGTCTGACTTCTCAAACTTCTTTCTAAGATTCACAACTTCTACTTCCAGCTCATGACAAGATTCTTCCTTTTTTTCCAACTGGTTCTTACTACCTCTTCTATCCTTTTGGCTTCTTCAAGTTGAATTTTAATATTGACATAACTTTCCCTTAGTTCTGCAAGGTTTTTGCTTGGTTCATCATCTTCCTTCTTTTCTTATTTTGCTTGACTGATTTCATTTTTCAGTCTCTTGATTTCCTCTTCCTTTTCTTTTGTTAGATCAACAACCTTTGTTTTCAATCTTTTGATCTCTTCTTCTTTGTTTTCTAACTGAATCTTTTACTCAGATATGATTTCTTTATTGTCTTTGAGCTTTTCTTTTATTTCCAGGATATGCTTCTGATTCCTAAGCTCATCATCTTCCTTATCCTTTTCTTTTGCTTGACTAATTTCTTTTTTCAGCTTCTCGATCTCCTCTTCTTTCTCTTCTAACTGATTGTCCTACTCATATATTATCTTTTCACTGTCCTTGAACATTTCCTTTATTTCCAAGACATGCTTTTGACTCTTTTCAAGAAATTCTTTAGTGTAGTCATGAAGATAGCGATAGTCTGATTCATTATAGTCATAGAGTTATTCACAGAGACTCCAATCAACCTTTTGTTTGGCCTTTGATAGTTCTTCTTCCTCTTCCTCCATGGATAAATGCTAACAGAACATTTTGTTATTGTATCCGAGTCTTCTTATTTACTTGCAGAGGAGGATTCAATATCACTGTTATTGCAATTGAAATATTTTGGAGAGTCCTTACCTTTATTAATGGTAGAGTCTTCATCTTCATCTTTGATAGGAATATCTTCCATGTCTTTAATTTTGATTTGATACATATTTTGTAACATCATCCATAAGTCCTTGGAAGATGTCCATATTCCTATGCTTGCCTTGATTGTATCTGAAAATCCATTGAGAATAATCTTCAATGCCACTTCATTCTTCTTCCTTGCTCTTATTTGGAATGTAATCTTTGATAGATTATTTGATGTAGTTAAATCCTAGGGCTTGCTTACTACTGAATTCCAAACTTCAGATCCTCTTGACCTCAAATATTGTTTCATATTTTCTCTTCATGAAGAATAATCTGTTCCATCAAATAAGGGAGTTTCGATTGCAGAGAGAGCCATCTGTCCACCTATTCCTTCAGGATCTACCTTCCAGTGGTTAAACTGTGTTTGAAGGAACGTCGCTCTGATACCAATTGTTGAACACACCGCCCACACTAAGAAGGGGGGGGGTGTGAATTAGTGTGTGGACTATTCTAACTTTTTCTTCTCACGGGTTAGTAGTTAAAACATATTTGAACAGATTAAGAACAATCAAATCATAATTACAATAGACAAAAATACACCAGATGTTTGTATTAGCTTTTGTATAATTGATATGAATATTGTAATATAAATATATGTTAAAGAGGATTTTCCCAGCATCAATTGAATTTTTTCAGCACCAACTGAAGTAAGGAGCACCAACTCTCAGGAAAGACCCGTCTTGTTGATAGAACCCAGTCTATCCAACTAGAGTTTATTCAACTCCAACTATAGTGATCCATTATAGAATCAACTCTATGTCATGATCAGAGGTATATCATAAAACACTCATCACCACATTTCATCTTCTCTCTGAAATTTGCACCTTCTTTGCTTTATCTATCCTTTGATATATTCACTCAATATTTGCTTCTACATCTCTCTCTTATATTCACACGGACCTCAGGTCTAGATCCACCTCTTCACATCACAAGCCACGCTTCATCCACCAACACCATTTCAAGTGAACCAATCATGGTTGTATTTATACTTGTTTATGCTCAAAACTTGTTTAAGTTGTTGAGCCGACTTGTGCAACAAGTTATAACTAACTTGTTCATTTACGATAACTTTTGGGACCACCAATTCATCAATCTGATTCTTCAACTTTCCACCTGGCATCCCCTTTTCCTTTTACAAATTGATCACAATCATGGATCAATTTCCTTCGTCTCTGTGATAGTTACATAGATCAACACTTCCTTCAAACCAGTTCATATGATCAATGGCGTAGAACCACAGGCTTAACAATTTAAGTGACCCATATATTATGCCATTTAAAATCTCTTGACCATATGACCGACGACGATGACCTCACGTTAGGCGAGACAAGTGCATGAGTGCTTATCAATTCAACATCCACAATTCAATCTCCGATGAGATGGACGATTTTTGGGACTTCGTTTCTTCGTGACTTCAAACCTTTGAAATCTCCCAAATATGATATCGCTGAAAAGATCGGACAATTCACATTATATATCGTAACTAGATCAATGGTTATCTTCGATCCTTACATCTATCCTTTCATTCCTTAATCCAAGGGCCAGGAATTAATCAAGCATTGTGATGGATGGTCACCATTTACTCCAGGTCTTTGGACTACTATGATTACGCTATCCTTCCACTGTATTTTGATCAACGACCATGAGTGCAACCGAACATCAGATCGATGGTCGATATCGCCTTCGAGTCTCTGGACTTCAGAGATTTCGAGTCTCAACCCCTTCTTTCCTCTGTACGTCAATATTCTGGAGTTGACAAACAACTGACATGTGTCCCTCTCAGATTAATGGTCGAGATCTCCTCAGTTCTCCTGACTTCGGAGATTTCAAATCTCAATCCATTCTTTCCTCTGTACGTCATTCTTCTAGACCTAACAATACGTTGACGCATGTCCCTTTCTCAATCAATGATCGATATCCTTTCGCGTCTCTAGGGTTTGGGGATTTCAAATCTCAAAACCCCTTCTTTCCTCCGGAGTGATCACTTTCTATGTAAGTCATCAACGGTAGATACCGCTTGTTGTCAGTTAACGTTTTCTCTTACACTATCCTTCCAATGTAGTATATCAACGATCAAGAATGATCCTGAAGTGATCTTTCAGATCGGACGTCTTGTGTCCACTTCGGGACTACGATATTCTGTACTTCAGGACTTTTTGGAAAGTGTTGGTGGTATATCTCCTGAAGCAAAAATCCCGGAGTGACGTAAGTTGCTTACATCACTTGATGATGTGTCATGAGATGAGTAGCTACCACGTGTCACTCTGATTCATGATTTTCACATACCAAAAATGTCGATTCAGCTTGACACTTTTCGTTCTCTGACTGTGCCACGTGTCCTTGCTGACGTAAACTACTGGCGTGGTTTGTCACAGATTCTTGTTGATGTCGATGTAGATCTCTCGATGTGACACATTTTCATCTCCTTGATCTAACGGTCAGGATAGTATCCAAAGGGTATTTCAGATCGACGACTAAGAGTGACTTCAGACCTTCATCCTTCGAGACTTTGTGACTTTTGGCATTTGTTCGTGGTAAAAATCCCGAAGAAATTCTCCCGAAGTGACGTAACTTACTTACGTCACTTGTTGACATGGCATGAGTCAATTTCCTCTTGACAATTGTCATCATCTGATCATCCCATGTGTCTTTGCTGACCTGATCTTCCACGCGTCCTTACTGATGAGGTTCGTTGAAGTGGATCTCCCACACGTCCTTGCTGACGTGGTCTGCTAGTCAACAGCCTTGATCCAATGGTCCTAATTATGTCCTCCAAATCTAAAGGTCTTTATTCACTTCGTATTTTCGAGCTTTGGGTATTTCAAATATCAAACTGAAGGAGCGTAAGTTCCTCACATCTTTAGACCCTAAGTGAAGGATGTTCGTTCGATCAGGGTGTTAGATCAACGGCTTGATCTGTCTGTAGTGCTTTTCTTCTGGCTTATCCTATCCTTCCACTTAGAATGATCCAAGGGCTGACGAAAGTTCACATGAATGAGATCTCAGATCTTACCTTGCTTATCCTATCCTTCCACTCAAAATGTGATCCAATGGTCGTGATAAGAGCTCGGGTTTGATCTGATGGCTGATGGGTATTTGGATAGTCAAACTCTCAACCTTTTTACCTCATTTATCCTGTCCTTCCACTCAAATTTGATCCAACAGTCATGAAGCCACTCGAAGAAAATCAACGATCGACAATGATTGTGGAACCAAAACTTGTGAGTGAGTTAACTCGTCACCCAAAATCCACAATTGGAAGTTGTGCGTTGTTGGTGAGTCAACCAAAATCGTTGATCTTCGAAGCTATAATATCGGATGGTCTTTACTAATTGCGGGATTGGAACTAGCGTGACGTTTAATTCTCATTTCATTCTCCGCAATTCATCCCTGCCATAGATTTGGTGATTGCGCATTCAACAATCACGATTTAATCTGACTTAAACTCATTGTTTGTTGGATCAACCGCGGTCATATATCTTTGAAGCTATGAGATCTGACGATCCAAACAGATTGTGGGATTGTAACTGGTGAGTAGTTTAATTCTTCTTTCGCTCCTCGCAATTCATCCCTGCCGTTGACTGGCTTACAGATCAATGCTCACGATCCTCCAATGATCCTCAAGCCCATGGTCACTCATATGACCTTTTTCTATTATATGAGATGATCACCACCATCAATTTCCTTGATTAGATGACTATTGAGACTTCTCACCTTTTCCTATGCAATGGTCGAATTCTCAATATTTCCATCGATCCCGACGATACTTCTGCAATGCACTTCTTCCTTCTGATCTTTGATCTTCATTCGCTAACCCTCCTATGCTTTTATCATAGGATTGTTGATCCTATCGTGATCAACAATAATCACGAATTTATTCATACCGTTCGCTTCTTCTAATATACTGTGCAATGTGCTTTTCCTTCTGAGCTTTGAACTTCATATTGTTCGCTCCTTATAATATACTATGCAATGTGATTTTTCTTCTGAGATTTGATCTTCATATTGTTTTCTCCTCATGTTCGCTCCTCTTCTGATCTCTGCATACTATTTGACATATTCTTCTAACTGATATATTGTTGAGATCAATGACAATCTCATATGTGGTAATTCATCATTAACAACAGATCATCACATTGACTGTTGACATAAATGACAATATGTCCAACAATCTCCCCCTTTGTCATTGAGGGAAACACACTAACTTCATATACAAAACTCCCCCTATGATGATGCTTTCCTCTTATGAAGTTTTCTTCCTAT
>ML810481.1:70887-90987 GCA_009831015.1 Picea engelmannii | reverse complement strand
ATATTAGCTTTTCACTATCCTTGAGCATTTCCTTTATTTCCAAGACATGATTTTGACTCTTTTCAAGAAATTCTTTAGTGTAGTAATGAAGATAGCTATAGTCTGATTCATTATGGTCATAAAGGTATTCATAGAGACTCCAACCAACCTTTTGTTTGGGCTTTGATAGTTTTTCTTCTTCTTCTTCCATGGGATAAATGCTAACATAACATTCTGTTATTGTATCTGAGTCTTCTTCTTTACTTGCAGGGGAGGATTCAATATCATTGTTATTGCAATTGAAATATTTTGGAGAGTCCTTACCTTTATCGATGGTTGAGTCTCCATCTTCATCTTTGATAGGAATGCCTTATCTGTCTTTACTTTTGATTTAATACATATTTTCTAACTTCAGCCATAAGTCCATGGCAGATGTGCATAGTCCTATGCTTTCCTTGACTATATCTGATAATCCATTAAGAAGAATCTTCAATGCCACTTCATTGTTCTTCCTTGCTCTTCTTTGGACTGTAATCTTTCATAGATTATTTGATGTAGTTAAATCCCAGGGCTTGCTTACTACTGAATTCCAAAATTCAGATCCTCTTGACCTCAAATATTGTTTCATATTTTCTCTTCATGAAGAATAATTTGTTCCATCAAATAAGGGAGATTCAATTGCAAAGTGAGCCATATGTCCACCTATTGCTTTAGGATCTACCTTCCAGTGGTTAAACTTTGTTTGAAGGAACCTTGTTCTGATACCAATTGTTGAACCATCCGCCCACACTAAGAGGGGGGGGGTGAATTAGTGAGTGGACTATTCTAACTTTTTCTTCTCACATGTTAGTAGTTAAAACATATTTGAACAGATTAAGAAACAATCAAATCATAATTAAAATGGACAAAGAGACACCAGATGTTTGTATTAGCTTTTGTATAATTGATATGAATATCGTAATATAAATATATGTGAAAGAGGATTTTCCCAGCATCAACAGATTTGTTTCAGGACCAACTGAAGTAAGGAGAACCAACTCCTTGAAGAGAACCAACTCTCAGGCAAGGCCTAGCTTGTTGCAAGACCCATCTTGCTGAAAGAGCCCAGTCTATCCAACTAGATTTTATTCAACTCCAATAGTAGTGATCCATTATAGAATCAACTGTATCTCATGATCAGAGGTATATCATAAAAAAAGCATCACTGCATTTCATCTTCTCTTTGAAATTTGTGCCTTCTTTGCTTTATCTATCCTCTAATATATTCACTCAATCTTCGCTTCTACATCTCTCTCTTATATTCGCATGGACCTCAGGTCCATATCTTCCTCTTCACTTCACAATCCATGCTTCATCCATCAGCACCGATTCAAGTGAACCAATCATGGTTGTATTTATACTTGTTTATGCTAAAAAATTGTTTAATTTGTTGAGCTGACTTGTGCAACAAATTATAACTAACTTGTTCATTTACGATAACTTTTGGGACCACTAGTTCATCAATCTGAGTCTTCAACTTTCCACCTGGAATCCCCTTTTCCTTTTACAAATCGATCACATTCATGGATCAATTTCCTTCATCTCTGTGATAACATAGATTGACTCTTCCTTCAAACCAGTTTATATGGTCAATGGCATAGAACCACAGGCTTAAATATTTAAGCGACCCATACATTCTTCCCTTTAAAATCTCTTGAACATATGACCGACGGTGGTGACCTCACGTTAGGAGAGACGAGCGCATGAGCGCTTATCAATTCAATGACCACGATTCAATCTCCGATGAGATGGACGATTGTCAAGACTTCGGGTCTTCTCCCTTCGGGTATTCATGACTTTAAACCTTTGAAATCTCCCGAATACGATATCGCCGAACAGATCGAATGGTTCATATTATATATGTAAACTAGATCAATGGTTATCATCGATACTTACATCTATCCTTTCATTCCTTAATCCGAAAACTAGGAATTAATCAAGCATTGTGATGGATGGCCACCATTTACTCCGGGTCTTCAGACTATTTTTCTTACGCTATCCTTCCATTGTATTTTGATCAACGGTCATGAGTGCAACCGAACATCTGATTGACAGTTGATATCTCCTTCGGGTCTCCGAACTTCAGAGATTTCGAGTCTCAACCCCTTCTTTCCTCCATACATCAATCTTTCGGAGCTGACAAACGGCTGACGTGTTTTCCTCTCCGATTAACAGTCGAGATCTCCTCGGGTCTCCAGACTTCAGAGATTTCAAATCTCAACATGTTCTTTCCTCTGTAAGTCATTCTTATAGAGCTAAAAATCCACTGAAGCATGTCCCTTTCTCGATCAACGGTCGAGATCGTTTCACATCTTCGAGGTTTGGAGATTTAAAATCTCAAAACCTCTTCTTTCCTCCGGAGTGATCACCTGCTATGTAAGTCATCAACGGTGGAGATTGCTTGCTGTCGGTTAACGTTTTTCCTTACACTATCCTTCCACTATAGTAGATCGATGATCAGGAATGCTCCCGAAGTGATCTTTCATATCGGACGTCTTGTGTCCACTTCAGGACTACGACATTCAGGACTTTAGGACTTTTGGGCAAGTGTTGGTGGTATATCTCATGAAGCAAAACTCTTGGAGTGACGTAAGTTGCTTACGTCACTTGATGACGTTTCATGAGTCGAGTAGCTGCCACATGTCACTCTGATTTGTGATTTTCACATACCATAAATGTCGATTCAGTTTGACACTTATCGTTCTCTAACTGTGCCACATTCCTTGCTGACGTGGTCTATCATAGATTCTTGGTGACGTCGATGTAGATCTCCTGATGTGACACATGTTCATATCCTTGATCTAACGGTTAGGATAATATCTGAAGGGTATCTCAGATCGACGACTAAGAGCAACTTCGGACCTTCGTCCTTCGAGACTTTTTACATTCATTCGTGGTAAAACTCCCGAAGCAATTCTCCCGGAGTGACGTAACTTGCTTACGTCACTTGTTGACATGGCATGAGTCAATTTCCTCTTGACAGTTGTCATCATTTGATTATGCCATGTGTCTTTACCGACATGGTATTCCATGCATCCTTGGTGACGAGGTTCGCTGACGTGGATCTCCCACATGTCATTGCTAACGTGGTCTGTTGATCAACAACCCTGATCCAACGGTCCTCGTTATATCCTCCAAATCCGATGGTCCTTATTCATTTCGGATTTTCAGGCTTTGGGTATTTCAAATCTCAAACTGATGGAGCATAAGTTCCTCACATATTTAGACCCGAAGTGAAGGATGTTCGTTCGATCAGGGTCTTAGATCGACAACTCGATCTATCTGTAGTGTTTCTCTTCTGGCTTATCTTGTCCTTCAACTTAGAATGATCCAAAGGCTGACGAAAGTTTACATGAATGAGATCTCAGATCTTACCTCACTTTTCCTATCCTCCCACTCAAAATTTGATCGAACGGTCGTGACGAGAGCTCGGGTTTGATTTGACGGTTGAAGGGTATTTGGATAGTAAAAATCTCAGCCTTTTCACCTCACTTATCCTATCCTTTCACTCAAATGTGATCTAACGGTCATGAAGACACTCGAAGCAAATCACGGTCGACGATGATTGCAGAACCACAACTTGAAAATGAGTTAAATATTCACCCAAACTCCATAATTGGAAGTTGTGTGTTGTTGGTGAGTCAACCACAATCATTGATATTCAAAGATATAAGATCGGACGGTCTTGACTAATTACAGGATTGGAACTAGTGTAACGTTTAATTCTTGTTTCAATCTCCATAATTCATCTGTGTCGTAGATTTTGCGATTGCGCATCTGACAGTCACGATTTAATATGACTTAAACTCATTGTTTGTTGGATCAACTACAATCGTAGATATTTGAATATATGAGATCTGATGATCCAAAAATATTTTGGGATTGTAACTGGCGAGTAGTTTAATTCTTCTTTCGCTCCCTGTAATTCGTCCCTACCGTTGATCTGGCTTGCAGATTGACGGTCATGATCCTCCAATGATCCTCAAGCCCATGGTCACTCATATGATCATCATGCGTTATATGAGATGAACACCACTGACAATTTCCTTGATTAAATGGCTGCTAAGACTTCTCACCTTTTCCTGTGCAATGGTTGACTTCTCAATATTTCCATCGATCCCTACGATACTTCTGCAATGTGCTTCTTCCTTCTGAGATTTGATACTCATCCGCTAACCCTCCTGTGCTTTTATCATGGGATTGTTGATCCTATTGTGATCAACAATAATAATGAATTTCTTCATACTGTTCGCTTCTTTTGATATATTGTGCAATGTGCTTTTCCTTCTAAAATTTGATCTTCATATTGTTCCCTCCTTCTGATATACTGTGCAATGCACTTTTCCTTATAAGCTTTGATATTCATACTGTTCGCTCCTCCTATTCACTCCTCCTCCTGAGATTTCTCTTCTGATCTCTGCATACATTTTGACATCTTCTACTAACTGATATACTACTGAAATCAATGACTATCTCATCTGTGGTAATTCATCATTAACAAGAGATCATCACATTGACTGTTGACATCAATGACAATATGTCCAACAATGTTTTAAAGATCGAGCACCTCAGTGATGGCCAAAGGATATTATTGATCCCCAAAAATGAGACCCCTAATCGATACCTTCCCAATGAGCTATCATGCACCCCAAACTAAGATTGTATGCCAAAGTTATGCCCCCTAGAAGTTGATACATCAAACTACCAAAAACAGGGTCCACAAAACTATTGGCTTTTCATCTTCTGTGGTTAGGGTTTTGGATTTCATTTATGTTAAAAATTCCTTTGGAGCCTCATTGTAACAATCATCTTCTTGCAAATGAGTGTAGCCATCACATCTCTTCTTAGAGATAAGTTGCCACCATTCTAGTGAGTCTTTCACTCTGTATTTCTATAGTTTTGTAAATTTCGTTCATTAATAGAAATTGTGTATTATTGTATCTTTGTGTTTATTCTTATATCTATGTTATATTATTGATATATAGATAGATATATCTGTACATTTCTTTATTATATCTCCACTCTCATTTCGTGCCAAAAATAATACGGATAAGTGGTATCAGAGCAGGATGCTCTTGATCGTTTTTCAGTGCATATCCCCGACAAGGTCTGAGTATAACAAGTTGGTCTCGAGCTTGTCTCTCTTGAGGAAAATTTCTCTCGCACGCCCAAGAAACCCTCCATGGTGCAAGAAAATAAAAATGATGGAGTAGAAGATTCTATTAATCTGTTGCTTGAGCAAGCTCTCACGCGACAGATGGACGAAATGATGGATAATTTTTCCCACATCCTTCAACGCATGTCAATACCAGAAGGAACGTCTTCATCAAGCGACCACTTTGGAAGAACCTTTCCTTTAAAGGTAGAAGTTAATTTTGATATTCCTGTATTTTAAGGTTAGATATATGCGGATGCCCTAGAAAAATGGTAAAATTTGCTAGAATTTTAGTTCTTTGTTCACAATTTTTCCAACAGGGAAAATATCACCTTCTCACTCCTTAAGGATTTTCCCCATGTCAAACATTGGTGGGAAAATTACTCGGAACAAGGTTCCAAAGAGGAGTCTGGAATATAAGGGGCCAAGCCCACATGGGATTTTTTGTGTGGATGCGCTCAAGGAACAATATTACCCTCTTCGTAACTATGATGAGAAGTACATGAGATGGACCACACTGCAACAAGAGAAGGGACAAACAGTGCCAGAGTTCACAAATAATTTCCATACCTTGCGCACCAAGTCAGGTTTCAAAGACTCTGAGCAACATCTGGTTATAAAATACTGCGGGGCTCTACACATGTACATCCAAATCGAAATGGATTTTTTGTACATCTCATCACTGGGATATGCCTATCAATATGTTGTTAAAATCGAGCAAAAATTTAGGGACCAGAACAAGTGGGAGTTTGGGTATGAAAATATGAAACAACCAAAGTATGGTAAAGACGTCTCTAACAACCATCCTTCAAAAAATCAATCCAAGCCACATGAAAATAAGGGTAACGAAAATACGAAGGACACTAGAAAGTGGTATGATTTCCACAAAATCCCCTAGCACAACACTGATGAATGTCACTCAAAACAATCATTGGTGGTCGAGACAAAAGAAAAGGAGTTGAACCCTGATTCAGAATATGATTCATAAAATAATGGGTGAATACAAATCATCGATGCAGACCCCACTGCTTCTATCGTGACCACAAAAATTCAACCAAAAGAACTAACAGATCTTGAAGAGGGGGAGTTCCCTTTTCATTCACAGATGTGGGTGAAGGGGACTCCATTGCATTTTATTGTTGATAGTGGAAGACAGAAGAAACTCATTTCAGAAGAGGTTGTCAAATAGTTCAAATTTTCAACAACACCACACCCACAACCATACAACATCGGGTGGCTTTGCTAGGGAAAGGATCTTCGTTTCAGCCAACAGTGTCTATTTTCATACGACATCTAGCCCTTCAAAGATGAGGTATTATGTGATTTTGCCCCATTGGATGTCTGTGATGTTCTTTTGGGCCAGTCATATATGTGGAAGCGCCATGTTATTTATGAGTATCAACCTCATAGTGTCATTGATACTCTAGGGGGTCATCTCTACAGGATACCAGAGGTAGTTCTGACTATTGTCCCATATAAACAGTGTCGCAAGGTAGTATCTCATACTACAAAATTTAGCTTCTTCGCAATCTATTCAAAAGGTGAACAGAAGGACACTGCAACCACTACAGCCTTGGTCCAAGCACCTTCTATCCAACAAAAGTAGGTCGAAAATGTTGAAGCAAAGAGAAAATATTCCTTTTGTAGAGAATCATCTCATGTATCTAGACAATGTACAACCCTTCCAACATCAGGTTCTCGACAACCTTCCACAAACCAAGCATCACAACTTCTCTAGCAAGGCAAGTAGCTCACCAAGACTCAGATTCAACAAACACTTACCCCTCTCTCCCGGAAACTCAACGCAATGGAGACCATTTATTCCTAAGGAGGGAGGATTAATCCAGGTGGATATAGGTGGCCACCCACCTATTCCAACTGGCTCAAATTAGTTGGTTGGAAAATTACTATTTTAGCAGTTTTTCGAGTCCTAAACTTATGGGGCCATTTTGAGGGCCTAAACGACGTTTTTCACGATCGAGCACCTCAAAGATTGCCAAAGGCTCTGATTGAGCCCCCAAAATGAATCTTCTCATCGATACATTTCCAATTATCTATCTTGTTTCCCAAACGAATATTGCATGGCAAAGTTACGCCCCCGAGAAGTTGATACACTAAAGTACCCAAAATGGGGTCCACAAAATTGTTGGCTTTTCTTCTTCTAGGGTTAGGGTTTTGTATTTTATTTATGTTAAAAAGGCCTTTGGGGCCTCATTGTAACAATCATCTTCTTGTGAATGAGTGTATCTATCACATATCTTCTCAGAGATAAGCTGCCACCATTCTAACGAGTCTTTCACTCTGTATTTCTATAGTTTTGTACATTTTGCTCATTAATAGAAATTGTGTATTACTGTATCTCTGTGTTTATGGTTATATATTTATTATATTATTGATATATCTATGTACATTTATTTATTTATTTATTATATCTCCACTCTCATTTCGTTTCAAAAATAATCTGGATCACTAGGTAAGCGATCAATCATCTTCAACAATCCATACTGAGCTGCAATTGGTCTTGGACAAGCACCATAGGTTTTTTGAGATGCCCATAGGCTTACCTCCTTCCAGAGGTGAACATGATCATAAAACCCCTCTCCTTCCAGGAATTCACACCCCCACAATGTATGCCCCTACAGGTATCCATTTTCTCAAAAAAATGAAATAGAAAAAGTAGTGCAGGAACTACTCGAGGCTGGTGTCATTCTCCAAAGTACCAGCCCATATTAATCCCTTCTAGTGATGGTCTTAAAAGAAAAGGTTCTTTTCACATGTGTCCCAATTTTTGTGCTCTTAATAAATTGACCATTAAGGATAAGTTTCCTATTCCTTTCATTGATGATTTGTTGGATGAACTCCAGGGAAGCTACGCCTTCACAAAATTGGATCTTCGTTGAGGCTATCACCAGATTCGAATGAATGAAGAAGATATTTGAAACACTGCTTTCTTAACTCATGAAGGCCATTATGAATTCTTGGTAATGCCTTTTGGACTTTGCAATGCTCCATCTACCTTCCAAAGTCTAATGAATAAACTCTTGAAGCCCTACCTTCAAAATTTTGTTTTTCCCTTTTTCATCACATCCTCATTTACATCCGCACTTGGGATGCCCATCTACCCAATGTAGACAAAGTACTCCAATTGTTATAGAACAATCAATTATTTGTCAAAAATGCCAAGTGTTCTTTTGGGGTGAGCGAGGTTGAATACTTGGGACACATTATGAGCCATGACAGGGTAAGAGTGGACCCCCAAAATATTCAAGCTATGCAAGATTGGTTGAGACCCACGAAAACACCTTTGGGGTTTCCTGGGCCTCGCAAGATATTACAGAAAGTTTTTCCACCATTATGAAAAAATTTACCAGCCATTGACAAATTTTTTTAAGCAGAATGCATTTCATTGGAAACCGGAAGCAGAACATGATTTCACAGATTTAAAGCAGGCCATGTGCACTACCCCTGTCTTAGATGCTCCCGATTTCAATCAAAATTTTGTTGTGGAATTTGATGCCTCAGGCATAGGTATTGGCACAGTTCTAACACAAGAAGGTAGACCTCTTTCTTTCACTAGCCATGCTTTAAGTGGCCGCAATTTTGGAAAATCCACATATGAAAAGGAAATGATGGCTATTCTCCATGTTGTGCACACTTGGTGATCATATCTATTGGGAAACCATTTTCATCTAAAAAAAAATCACCATAGTCTAAAGTATTTCCTAGAATAAAGGTTATCCTCCCCGGAACAGAACAAGTGGATGACCAAAATGCTTGGCTATGATTATGAGATCATATAATATAAAAAAAGAAAATACAATGTAGTGGAAGATGCGTTGTCGAGAAAATATGATGATGAAGGTTCCCTCTTTTCCTTATCATTACCAATTCCTAATTGGATTGAGGAAGTTCGACAAGAGTGGCTCACCCACCCAACTATATCCCAGGTAATCCAACACCTTCGGGAGGACCCAAATCCGCCCACCTGCTACACTTAGCAAGACAATATCCTCTGATATAAGGAGCACTTGGTTCTATCTATGACTTCAACACTCAATCCCAGGATCTTAAATGAGTTTCATTCATCTACCATCCTAGGACATTCAACATTCCAATAGACATATGCTCGTGCTCGCTTTTCTTTTTTCTAGGAAGGAATGAAGAAGGAAATCCCTCTATCAAAGAAAGTGATATTTTCCAACGTAATAAAGGTGAAACTGTCAAGACCCCAAAATCTCTACAACCATTACCCATTCTAGCTTTTATTTATACTGACATCTCCATGGAATTTATCATGGGCCTTCCACAAGTGGGAAAAAAGTCAGTCATCATGGTCGTGGTAGATCGCCTCTCAAAGTAGCAAATGTTTTGTGCCTTACCACACTTTTTATGCCCACTATGGTAGCAAAAGTTTTCATTGATCATATTTTCAAACTACATGGCATGCCAACATCCATTGTATCGGATCGTGACCCAACTTTTACTAGCACATTTTTGCAAGAATTGTTTAAATTACATGGCACACAGTTGAACATGAGCACAAATTACCACCCCCAAATGAATGGCCAAACTAAAGTTGTCAATAAATGTTTGGAAACCTACTTGAATTTTTTTCCTCGGATAAACAACATCAGTGGGTGCAATGGTTACCGTTGGCAGGATGGTGATACAATACTTCCTATCATACAACAAGAAAAAAATGACACCATATGAAACGGTGTATGGACAACAACCACCTATAGTAACTTCATATCTTCCAGGAACATCAAAGGTCCAGGCTATTGATAAATTGCTACAAGGTAGAGCAACTACCTTCATGAATTTGAAGGATAACCTCCACATGGCCCAAAATCATATGAAGCAACAGGCTAACTAGCAATGTTCCTAATGGGTTTTTGAAGAAGGTGATCAGATGTTTCTTCGACTCCAACCTTACAAGAAAACCTCCCTCAAATACCAGGGCCACCATAAGTGGGAACCCAAATTTTATGGCCTTTATTAGATTATCAAACGTATTGGTCCAGTTGACTACAAATTGGCACTTCTAGAAAATACATCTGGTGTTCCATGTTTCATGTTTGAAGAAAGTGGTGGGTCAGGATTGTAGGTTTCAAACCATTCTTCCTGAATTTGATGAAGAAGGATCCATTTGGTTGCAACCATAATCCATCCTCAATTTGCGTGAGCGTCACTTGCATGAACGCACTATCAAAGAAGTATTGATCAAGTGGAAGGAAACATCTCCAGAGGATGCAACTTGGGATAGTGAACAAATTTCTAGAAGGCTACCTTCATTGCTTTGTCTCTGATAAACAAACACACTGGTTCAAATGGTTACCCTTAGCAGAATGGTGGTATAACACTTCCTTTCATACTGCAACAAAAATAACACCATTTATGGCATTCTATGGATACCACCCTCCTTCCATCACTTCTTCTCTAAAAGAAAAACCTAAGGTTCAAGCAATGGAAGATCACATCGAGCATCAACAACAAGTTATCCAAATCT
The DNA here is from genome assembly GCA_009831015.1 of Picea engelmannii. Classification (NCBI taxonomy): domain Eukaryota; kingdom Viridiplantae; phylum Streptophyta; class Pinopsida; order Pinales; family Pinaceae; genus Picea; species Picea engelmannii. The sequence goes on along the minus strand of ML810481.1, from coordinate 80,305 downwards.
TAAAGGACAACCTGACCATGGCACATAATTGCATGAAACAACAAGAAGATCAACATCATAGTGAAAGAGGTTTTGAAGTAGGGGATTGGGTGTTTTTAAGACTACAACCATACAAACAGATGTCCCTCAAGCAAGCCAAAAAGAATAATAAATTATCACCAAAGGACTATGGCCCTTATAAGGTGTTGCAAAAGATTGGTACTATGACATACAAATTGGAGTTGCCTGCATCTTCATGAGTACACCCAGTTTTCCATGTTTAATGCTTAAAGAAGGTTATAGGTGACAATATCCTAGTTCAAACTATATAGACATAACTTGACGAGGAAGGAAAAATCATATTGGAGCCCGAAGCCATCACTGACACAAGAATTCACCAGCTAAAGAATAGATCCATTTCATAGTATCTCATTAAATGGAGGAAACTACCGACTGAAGATTCCACTTGGGAAGATGAGTCTTTTATATAGAAGCATCCAGATTTACTCAAGCATTGCGGACAATACTTGTCTCAAGGGGAGGGGCATGTTAAGCCCTAAATAATGGCTCATTACCCCTTAATTGGGGCATATTACATTAGTAATGTTATTTTTTTATGTCAGCTTTAGTCCATTAGTTGTAATTATACCTCCTAGTCTCCTATATATACCAAGGACACATTTTCATTTGGAATCATCTTGTTATTGTACATTTATGTGGGCATAAGAGATTGCCCCCTCAAAGAGGTTTATTATCTGAATTTCTCTCTTTTTCAAAGCATTGAATATTTATTCTAAATTTTTTCTATACTATATTTATATTTGGTTCTTAACAATATCATATATTAAACTATAAAATAAGTAACAATTAATAATTTCAAAAAATTATTCATTCATAACTTATAAAATATATGTTGAAATTAATATTTTATTTTTTTATCATATAAAATGTGCATATCATTCTCATATTTATTTATCTAATAATTTTAATGTTTAATATAGTCTTCATTATTTAGACATATTATTATAAATTATAATTAAGATAAATACTTTATAGATACGATGTATTCCATTTTCTAATAAACATAAACAAAATAAATAACATATTTATTAAGTATTCTAGACTTGTAATATATGTATATTTTGAATATATTTATATTTTTATTAAAAAAATAAAATCGTTAACCAAAAAACGAATATGAAATAGATTATCCCAGTATATTCACATAAATAAATTTTGTAAAGTACATGTTATAGTTTTATTCAAGAAATTTGTTTCATTAAATTTTATATGTTTTTTTTCCAAAGAAAAAAACATATTTATATTTAAGGTGAAAATAAATACAATCCTTGGGTGTTGTTCCACACTACATAAAAATATTTTTTTTTTACAGAGATGACTAATTATGTCTGCAATCTAGACAAGATCTATCTACACTCTTCAAAATTATTTTTCCAAAATACATAAGGACCATCCAAAACACCCAGTTATTTAGTATTATTCAACAATATTCAAATACAAAACATAATACTAAAAATATATATTTAAAAGTTCTTAATGGAGTTTTTGCTTCGAGCCAGAACTCGTCCTCCATCATATTCCCATAAGGTATATTGGTTCTCCAACAAGCTAAATCCATCCTTTGATAATTCATCTGTTGTCTGATTTAATTGATGGTAAACATGGACAAATCCAATCTTGTAGAATTGAAAAGAAGCATCCTTAACATGATCATCTAGTAGCATTAAATTGAAGTTATAGACTTTTCTAATTCCCCACATGAATTTTATGACCAAACTAGAGTCTCTAGATACCTTCAAATCATTGACTTCTTGGCCATGAGAAAATTTTAAGAGGAAAATAAAAGCCATAAATTCATTGTAGGTATTAGATCCAACCCCAATATTTTCCATGAATGTAAAGTATTTTTGTTGGGATAGATATAAATAAAAATGGTATCCATGGTTTGTTTCTTTACTAGCACCATCAAGAAAATACCATGACCTAGTTTTATCCATCACCATGGATCTCACCAATCTGGGTTTCTTCTAGACTACATCCTTCTTTTAAAAATAAAATAGACTTAATATTTGAGCCACTATTTGAACTACAGGAACATGTTTCTCACTAAACACAACCGAATTTTGAGAGATCCAAATTCCCCATAGTGTTATATAGGGAAGAGCTCACAATAGATTTAATTCTCTATGTATGAACCACAACTCCAAGAATTCAATGATTGAACACTGGTTCCAAAGATCAGTTATGCCCAAGTGACCCTCGAGCTCCCTCCAAACTGATGTGACAATGGACAAAAGAGAAACAAATGAGAAGTATCTTCGTCACTAGCACAAGATAGAAGATAGATCTCGGGCCCTTCTTTACCTCTCTTTCTTAAATCTTCCCACATTAGTAATTTAATTTTTATTCAAAATTGAATAAAGAGTATAGTATCAAGTGACTCTCTAATATTTCAAAGATTCCACCACCAAAACACTTCCTCCCTTGCACTAGATTCGACGAGAACTCCATATCCCAACTTGGAAGTGTAATGTTCTCCTAATATGTTCTTGTTCCAAACTAGTTCATCATCATTTCAAATAATTCTAATATGAGCCCTATGAATAGTAACTAAAAATATATTCCAAGTCATCATTATATGTTTTAGTGCAGTGTTTAAATATTTATGTTATTTTGTATTTTTACATAATTATTTTATATGACTTTGAGAAGTAATAGGCCAAGAGGATGAAGACCGGCTACAGAAACACTAGCCACAAACCGCTAGGAACAACTACAGTCGAGGTTTGGTAAGTGGTGACCAAATCTGTTTTTTTACCTACAGCCATTACTTTTTCTTTTCTACCTTGTTTCCTGGTGGCATGAAAAGGTCTCAAGGAAGATTCTTATGGAGTGGGAAGACATAGTGGATTACTCTTGGGATCCACGAGAAGTGGAGAAAATATGGACAATGCTAGTTGGCATTACATCTGAGCCTATGTTGCTTTTGATGCCCCCCTAGATGACATTAGAAGTTTTGGGGTTTACGGATCCAACCTTGAGCCTTCCACCACAGTTGGCTCTGAATCCCCCTTCGATGCTCCTAACCAACCTCCCCGGGGTTTAGTTTTATCGTTGGTGCTCAACTCTCCTACACTTCCTATCTTATCCCCTATTGTTCTGAGACCTCTTCCTGAAGTCTTGGATTTGGAGTCGCGGATGAGGTTTTTTCTTTCGGGCCCTTTGTTTTAGCAAGATCCCCTGCTCAAGTTCCCTTTCAAAGGTTTACCATCTTTAAACCCACTTTTCACAGGATTACCGAGGGTTTTTTGGATTCATGAAGTGAGTCTTAGTTGGGTAGATCTAACAAGATTAGCAGCGGGTTTTTCTTCTTCCATAAAGGGTTTATCCCTTGAGTGATTTTCGTGAGGTTTTCTTTCAGACCTTCATTCTAGTAAGTCTTTGCTCATAAGTCCTGGTAATTTTTTGGTGGATCAGAATCCTTCCTATCACTCAGAATCTATAGGGGAGAGTGGGGCTTAGGGATATATTTAGCCTCAGACAGTCCCAAGAAATCAGTTTCATATCCATCATGTTGAAGGTCAGGAGGTGGACCTTAATTCGACCATTACAAAGGAGAAGAAACACCCTATTGTTAAGGCGACTGACCAGGATCTCAACTTGACACTAGGGGATGACATAATGCTCCCTCAGGTGATAGAGATGGCAAAAAATGCATTGGTGGGTCGAGAAAATGGATGACACCCTAGCCTAAAAACCCTTACAGACTGGGTGGCACTCTCTTGGTTCAAAAATGTCTCTCAGATTCCAATGGTAAGGACTCTGTCAAAAGGATGGTTTATGTTCAGGTTTCAAAAAGAAAAAGATGTGGATTGTGTTTTAAAATCACCATGGTTTATAGATTCTACATCATTTCTCCTCAAGCGATGGTCTCTGATTTTTTATGCACACAGAGAAATAATAGGCGAAATTCCAATTTGTGTTTGCTTGCCAGGTTTTCCTCCCAAACTCTGGACAACAAAGGGATTCAATAGCCTTGGGAATAAAATTAGGAGATTTATGAACATAGGCATGTCCTTTCTCTCGATGGGTAAGATGTCTATGGCCCGTATTCATGTTTCCCTGAATCTTTGAAGGGGTTTGGTTACATAAATCAATCTTACCTAGGAAGGTAAATAATTTGTGCAACAATTAGATTATGAAGGCATCCCTTTTCATTGTCGAAGATGTCACCTCCATGACCACATTGCCAATGGATCCTTGCTACCCATGCAAAGTAAAGGAAAATACCAAGTCTCGAGGTCTCCAAAGAAGAGAGGTCCCCCCCATCTTGTTGAGTCTGCATCATCTTTCTCTCAAAAAATAGGAAAATTGATGCCAAATTCAGATGATGTCCTAGCCTAGGGGAAGTAGTATAAATTTTATAGAATCTCTGTGGTTTCCTCTTCTTCCTCTCTATAAGGCCCAATTTTGGTTCGTGGGTCACATGATCTTACAGATTCAACAACTATGGAGGTGCATCGAGGAGTCTCCTCTCATCTTGGTATGTCACCTCGTACTTTCCCTTCCTTAATTTTTTTATCTCAATATTTATCCTTTTTGGGAAGTCAAGGGGTGGAGCTCCTAAAAAAAATATCTTTTCTTGGAACATCCAAATCCACCTTCCTTTAACCCCATTGATCCATCACTGGCTTCTTTTACCCTACTCCTTGGTTCTTGCCTCAAACCCGGTCCACCTCCTAGCCCAGACATTGAATCCTCCAAGGAGTCATAGGATGATATTGTGATTTATCAATTGAGATATGTTCCATCCCCATTATCAGATATATGAGCCAACAGTTAGAAGGAGTGGGACTAAATACCCATCCACCATTTAGGGGAAAGGCTAGGGGAAGAAGGTCATTTTTATCAAAGGCTCAATCCAGGGCTACTATGGATATGGCAAGTGGTAGACAATTATATATTTTTGGGGTACTTAGAGTAGTGCGGGCCCCTTAGGGGGTTAAAAAATGAAATTAATCTCCTTAAATTGTAGGGGTGTGGCGATCCCCTCAAAGAAAATCGCTCTCCATGGGTTGGTGGAGGCATCACAGTCAGACCTCATTCTATTATAGGAGGCCTTGGGGGAGAGTGTCACGGTTACATAGAAGTTGTAAGGTCTGCTCAATAATTGAAGGTTAATGGGAGTTGAGTCAAGAGGTCGGTCAAGAGGTTTGGCTATGGGTTGGAATACTAGATCTATCCCAACTCTTAAACTCTTGGGGTTTTGACTCTGGCATTGGTTTCAAGGTCAATGTGGATGACCTAGGACACACCTTCACAATTTTGAATGTATATGAGTTGACATAGGACCGTATCACCTTCTGGGAAAACCTCTTTAATAAATCCTTCATGAAACGTGAAGATCTAATTATTGGAGGGGACCTAAACTTTTCTCTAGGTGTCGCTGAATTGTGGGGCCAACGAGCTCAGCCAAACTCACTTTTAGATTATTTCTCCCACAAATTGAGTGAACTTGGACTGATTGACATAGCTCCCATCAGGGCTAGCCCCAATTGGAAGAATAATAGGATGGAGGAAGGTTATATTGCCAAAATAATTGACCATTTTTTGACAGAAGAGAAGTTACTAGAATATCCTCTTTCCTTCTAGAAATGGATTGGTTCAGGTGGTGAATCGGATCATTTTCAAATTTTTCTGGGGATTAGGGGTACATCAAATAATATTGCTAGCCATTTCAAATTTAACTCAGACTTGATAAAATAAGAAGGATTTATATCCCTGGTAAAGGAGCATTGGGTCCCCCTAGATCAGGATGTCTAGGAAGCCATTCAGTTCACAAAAACAATCTCAGAAATCTAAAAAATGTCACGATAGAATGGGCCCGCACAAAGAAACAAAGAGAAGCTCAGGAACTCCTTGATATAAAGTCTACTCTTCTTTCCATATATGAATCAGAGGGAGGTGGTTACGCTTTGATGGATTCAAAATAAGAGCTTCTAGCCTTGGAAAAAAAGAGGAGGAAACTTTTGGAAGTTGGAGAGAATGAATGGAGGTTAAAAAGTCAATATTTGTGGCTACAAAGTGGGGATGAGAATACAGAATTTTGTATGCCTACACAAAGGGTAGAAAAATGGAAAACACTATCTGGAGCCTAAAGGACACTTGTGGTAGATACGTTCAATATTTTGAGGGCATGGCACAAGTGGGGATCAAACATTTCCAAAATATATTCAAGGCCGATGGAGGGGTCACAATTGATGCAATTGTGCATATTGCTCTATACTTTCCCAGGTTTGTAGAGGAGAGGGATAATAGTGCTCTTATGGAAGAGGTAACAAAGGAGAAACTCAAGGAAGTTCTCCATATATTTCAAAAATACAAAAGTCTTGAGCCAGACAACTGGTCCATTGACTTCTTCATGTGGCTATTCGATATCATTGGAAAAGATATCCTCAAAGTGGTGGAGGAATCACGTTTAAATGGACATATCCATGAGCCTTTAAATGCCACTTTTCTAGATCTCATCCCCAAAAAGGATGATCCACAAAATCTTGATGATTTCAAGCCCATATCTTTGTGCAATTGTATTTACAAAGTGATCTCAACAGTTATTAGTAGAATATTTACTTGAACATTCTTTCAAAAACTGTGTCGTTGGAGAAGTTCATTTTTTTGGAAGGATGAAAGATTCATGAAGCCATTGGAGTGGCACAAGAAGTGTTGCATAGTATGAAATCAAGAAATATTAAAGGATAAGTACTCAAGATCGACTTATCCAAATCATATGATAGATTCAGTTATCTCTACATTTGGATGTTGCTTACTCATTTGGGGTTTGAGCTCCCCTTTATCAACTGGATTACGAGTTGTCTCTTAACATTTTCATTTGCAGTCATTATAAATGGATCTTCCTCGTCTTTCTTTAAGGAGGATCGGGGACTACAAAAATGATGTCCTCTATCACCACTCCTCTTTTTGCTAGTGGCGGAGGGCCTAAGAAGGTAAATCGGTGAGGCCAAAGGCTAGGGGGAATTTCATGGTTTCTCAATTTCCCATACTTTACGGATTTCTCACCTTTTGTTCATTGACGATGTTTTGATTTTCTGCAATGGATCGAGGGTAGATGGATAAAAAATGAAATAATTAATGGATTTGTTTGGTAGGGAAAATGGAATGCACATCAACACACAAAAATCCATTCTCTTTTCTCACCTTATGGAGGAATAAGAGACCTGGTGCTATCAATAGATTTTTCTCTATGACCCTTTGCCTTTTAATGACGACTTGAAATACCTGGGTTTTCATATAAAACCAAACAATTATCAGAAGGAATACTAGTTTTGGCTAATTGCAAAGTTGGAGAAGAGACTCAAGGCATGGAGCTTTCAATGGTTGTCTCGGGTAGGTAGATTGATCCTAATTAAATGAGTCTTGGAAGAAATTATGGTTTATTATATGTCTCTCGCTTGGATTCCTAAAGTTACTTTGAAAAAAGGTACGTCATATCTGTTCCAAATTTCTTAGGGCAGGATCAAAGGACCATTTTGTCCTTGGGTTTGATGAGACACCCTGGCTGCCCCAAAATTGTTGGGAGGATGGGGGTTAATAATTATTCACCTATTCTCAAAGGGCTTAGCAGTGAAATCCATTTGGAGATTGATCACCACTTAAAGCATTTGGACAAAATTTGTTTCACAAAAACACACTATCCCAAATTCAATTGAAGAATGGATCAAAAATCCATCTAAGGAGGCCAGAAATTGTTCCATCATTTGGAAATCCCTTATTAATTATTTTTAGGTGATTGGAGAGGGATTGGCATGACGTGTTGGTAATGGAACTAGAGTCAGAATTGGCTCTGACCCTTGGTCAACTAATTATCACGACCACTTTCTTCCCCAATAAATCATGAAACATTTGCATGGTATGGGTCTTTTTCATCTTGACCAGGCTGTGTATCCTTCCAGAACTATTATTTGGGAACAAGGATGGAAGACTACTACGCAGATAGGATTTCTTGGGCATTAATCAGGAGATTGGGCTCTTGACACTAGATCCCTCAAATTGGGGCATATCATAATTTCATATAGGGAGGATGAGTTAGTTTGGCAATACAATCCTCATGGAGTCTACACCCCAAAAATAGGATATACTCAAATTAAAATTGACCTCCTACAACAATAACCCTCTTGGTGGTGGGAGGGGGTATTTAAAATAAAATTCCCTTTAGAAGAACGCATTTTTATATGGTGTGTTATTAAAAATAAAATTTCAACCTGGGATAGGATGAAACTCAGGAAATTGGAAGGATCAGATTGGTGTGCTTTATGTAAGGTTGATAATGAATCAGTTTCCCACCTATTTTTAGGGTGCTCCTTTTTCAAAAAAATACGGACTGAAAATTCAAGAATCCTTGGCCAAATTGTTCAATGGAAAGGAATAATCATCAAGGAGACCTAGATATCTTCGGTTTCTAATCATTCCAATAATAACACAAAATAACTTCATCTGATCATAAATTGGGGTGCTTGGCAATTTAGGAACGTTGTTTTTTTTCAATATCATACCTCCATCCCCACCCACATTACAAACCAAGGTGTAAGTATCCTCTCTCATTTCCCTCAAGGGAAAGGAAAAATCCCAGCTAGATAGGTATTAGAGGAAGTGGTGGACCATGACAGACCATGGGCCTTTTTTTATGAAGCCTCACAAGATGATGGAGCCAAAAATGAAGGTGGGGTTGTTCTTCACCTAAAAAATTCACATTCTTTCAACCTCAAAATGGGCTTGGAACAAGGATCAAACAACTATGTTGAATTGATGGCTCTAAAACTCCTTATTACCTTTGCGGGGGAAAAAGGAATTAAATCAATTCATATTTTTGGCGACTCGATGACTATTATAAATTGGGTTAATAAATCTCAACAATGCCACACCATCAGATTGCATCCTATCCCTCAATATATTTTCTTCATCCTAGGCTCTTTTGACAGTTTATCTGTGTGACGTGTTTACAGGAAACAAAATATGGCAATGGATACTCACTCTAAAGTAGGTTTGTTGTTAGTTTTTGGGAAGTGGCACATAGAAGAGGTTTCAGAAATTTCCCGCTCTAATTTTTTCCATCGGTCGTTTATAGAGGTGCACGAGCTTTCGAGCTGATCATTATGACTATATCCCTCTGGTTTCATGATCAATTTTTTTTGGTTTTGACATCCTAATTTTTGGGCCATAGTTTGATTCATGTGACTACACCAGCTTCTTGATTGAGATTTCTCACATTCCTCCTTTGGTGACAACGATGTTAGGATTATGTTATTTATTATGTCCTTATTGGGTCTTGGATACTAGTTTTCTTTTTTGAGTAGGAGGCCTTTAGCATACACTCTTTATTTTTGTATTATTTTATGGGTAG
>ML810481.1:39354-57538 GCA_009831015.1 Picea engelmannii | reverse complement strand
ATATATATCTTAAACTTGGATCTATCAAGCACCGAGAGGTATCCAATTTCTTAAGGTGTAATTTTTTTAATTAAGTTGACTTTATTTTTATTATTTTGTTAACCTCATATTTCTGTAATTACAATTATGTAGTCCAACATTTAGAGTGGACACTCCACCCATCACTAGGGACTCTTGAAGCATGTTGTGTAGTCCAACATTTAGAGTGGACACTCCACCCATCACTAGGGACTCTTGAAGCATGAATGCACCCTTGATGATGGGTGGAGTGTCAACTTTTCAAACTTCCTACACAATTATAATTCCAAAAATCCCAAGTTACCATTATGAAGAACTGTGAAAACATGCACACTTTGATTTTATTATTTTGTTTTTTTAGTTGAGATAACTTTAATTTTTTTTAATGTAGAGTTATGTAACATAACATATTGCCTCAACATCTCCCCCATAAGTAGATTAGTATCAACATGGGGTTTACACATGATATATATATATATATATATATATATATGATCCCTCTCAATGCATGATAGATTTGAAGTTATGCTTAAAACATTTCAATGGTGAGTTTCTATGAGGAAGATGTGTAATCCCAAGATGTGTTTAACATGGAGTTGATAGGTTACACACACACACATGAAAAAACAATGTTGATCTATCTTAACTCCATATATATATATATATATATATATATAAACTATGGATCTATATGCGATCTTAAATTTGATCCTTCTTAGTGCATGATAAATCAAGAGTTATTTTTAGCACAATGATATTTGGGTTTGAATTTAAAATAGTCTAATTTAAGAGAAACAAGAATACATAATTAGTAACAATTATGATTAATCAAAACAATTAAATTGAAAAATTGGTTGCAAACCATAACATGTTTCATAAACTAGTTCCAAAACTCTCATTTCTTAGTTTCTTTTTCAAAGATCTCTATTGGGTTTGTTAGTTGTCAAAGATAAGAAACAATATATCAAGTTCAAGGATCATATGTCCAACAAAAGGCTCTTATTACACATATTTTCTCTTAAAATTTAGGTTTCATGTTATGCCATAAACTAGTTCCAAAACTCTCATTTCTTAGTTTCTTTTTCAAAAGTCTGGGGTTTGTTAGTTGCCAAAGATAAGAAACAATATATCAAGTTCAAGGATCATATGTCCAACAAAAGGCTCTTATTACACATATTTTCTTTTAAAATTTAGGTTTCATATTATGCAAGGTAATCTTGTGAGTAAGAAAATATATTACGATTTATAAGTCAATATATTCGATTTATAAGTATAAGAGTTTTGGTTATGCTCTTATTACACATATTTTTTTCCTAAATTTAGGTTTCATGTTATGCAAGGTAATCTTGTTAGTAAGAAAATATATTACGATTTATAAGTCAATATATTCCATTTATAAGTATAAGAGTTTTGGTTATGTTGAAAGAATTGTAACGGCTCATGAATAACATTTAAAATTTTTTTGGATATTTTTAAATTCATGATATTAAATTTTACATTTTTATTTGTATTAATTCAATGTATAGTATAATACTATTTTTTTAATTATATATATATATAATAATAATAATAATAATAAAAAATAAATTATAATTTATTTATTTTTCTTTTTTTATATAAAGTTGATATAAAATTATTTATAAAGTTTGTATATTAAAATATTTTATATGATTTTTTTATTATAAAAATATTTTATTTATGATAGATATAAAATCAGTTTTTCATAAAAAAATAAATAAAAAATAAAAAATAAAAAATAAATTAAATATTACTTTTCATCGTAATAAAAAAAAATAATAATAATTAAATTTCACTTTTCATTGGATTTTGAGTACATTAAAAAAAAATTACACATCCCTCATACTCATACTAAAATATAGAAAAAACATTTTTAAACAAATACAGGACATAAACAGATTCATGTTTTTTTTAAAGTCATATTTTAAATGAGAGATGATACTTTTTACCAAATGAAAGTTGTTCCAATACCTACATTCTAAAATGACAATTGATTGACATATAATCCTGTGAAATGTTGCTCACTGAGATGCACTCTGGTCAAGGAAATTATAAGCATTGTGCAGACTTTATAGTTATAAGGATTGTGCAGATTTTATATTAGGCTATGTACATTGTTTCATCTTCTTTACCTTTTAGTTGAAAGTTCAAAACATAAAGTCTTCAAGGTGGAAATCAATTTCATCTAGCCATTGAATAATAAATTACTGATAATACTTTGGCTCGGCTCTGATAGGGTGGTAGACCGGTAGGTTTTTTTTAGTTCAGCTTATGGAGACTCTCTAAGGAAAATTATCTAATAAAATATGTCCTTTGGTTTTTAAATCACTATATATTATGGATGATAGGGTATTGGTGAGAATATAACTGCATTTTATTATATTAATTAATGGAGTTTAGTTAATTTAAATATTTTAATTAAGATTAAATAAAGAGTAGAAAATAAATATTAATGAGAAAATTGAATATAAGTAGTAGTCTTAATAAAGAACATCCTTACCATAAAACAATGCAATAGTGCTACTGATTGTTTTGGAGTGTAAAAAGGATGAATGAAAATAAGAAGGTACACATTTTCATTCAAGTTTAAAAAGACACAACATAGTTGTCTCTACTAGCAATGTTTTAGAAATTATAAGAGTGAATGCAAGAAAGAGTCCACACAACAACAAGTAGAGGGATAATAGTGACAAGTAGAGCGATGGTGAATACAAGAAAGAACACGAAAAAACACAATTAAGAGGGAAACAAGAAGAGCAATAATAATCACATAAAATCATCTAGCAATAATTCCAAATAGTTGAAAGGTGAATGCAAGAAAGAGACCATTTTTTATTCCAAACCCAACAAGAAACCCACATTTTCATTCCATGCTTTCCTTGTAGCTATAAAATAGCTCACCACACAAGAAAAAAAATGCAATCCAAAACTATTTCGACACAATAATAGCACCACTACTAACAACCATTCTAGATACCACAAGAGCAAATGCAAGTAAGAACCTACACAACTTCCCACAAAGAGAAAACACCAATCCAAAAGGAGAAAAGTAATAGGGGGATTCAAGTCAATCACCTTTGTCAACTTAGGAAAATAGGGTAAGGAATCTTGCATATTATATATTGTCAACATCCAACAAATGGACAATGACAACAAGAAAGGAAATAGTGACTACAAGAGTAATTATGCAAAATCAACAACAACCACACAAAATCACTTTCCTAACATTATGCACACAAGAGCCTAGTAAACCATCACCAACAATGCCCTCACCCTCCCAGTTGCAAGAGCCCACATAACACCAAGGAGCAATGATGGTGACATAGAAGGAACAAGAACTACACATATGCATCCACAAACCATTCCAAAGAGAACAACACCAAACTTCATTGACAAATAGACTGTGAATGACACCCTCACCCTCCCACACAATGTCGATTAGAGAGGGACAATACCAATGAGTAAGGTGATGGTGAAAGCAATATAACCATATACCAACTACACCAAAGAGCACAACATTGAATGTGCACAACAATCCATAGAACTATTAATTCCAAAAGCACCCTCACCCTCCCATAAAATGTTGATTAGACAGACAAAACTAACGAGCAAGGATCACAATGATTAAAATAATCAATAATCGTTCCAAGGATCTCACAAAACACTGGTCAAAGGGACAACAGTGACGAACAGGGTCAATGTTAAGTATAGTCAAAATAATGTTCCAAAGACCAAAGAAAAGCTAAGTAACCTATGTGGTTGTGAACCACAATGCCTATAGGTTCACAATGACTGCGTTTTTTTAGAAAAGAGGAGGGTGTTTCTTCATTTAATGAGTTTTATTCAATGAAAACACCTATATGATAATGGAGTATTAAACTCCCTCCACTTTCCATTCCATGTTGGGTAACCACCTTTCAATTGTATTATTTAGCTTTACTTTTTTATTCTTTTTAATTATTAACTATTTTTTAAACCATCAAAAATATGATCATGGTCATTGATTAATAATCATAAGAACAAAAAAAAAACTTTAAATTAAATATTTTTTTCATTTAAAAAATAATAATTAAAAAGATTAAACACATCTATCAACTTACACAAATAAAATTAGAAATTATTACAAAATTATCTAAACACTATTTGACTATAAAATAATTACAATATTTATATTAAACAAAAACTATTAATAATCTTAATCATTTCATGATGTGTGTTATATTATTTATAATAATGAAATATTATATCTTAAAATAACTTTTTTATAATGTAAGAAATAATTTTAAATCTTTAACTTTTATTCTTACACTTAAAAAATAATAAAAAATCATTTGATCAAAATAATAAAAACTCATTTTTCAAAATAATAAAAGACATTTCGTGAAAGTGTGCATATAATAAGTACACTTCCACCTTCTTATCTCCACTTTCATGACTCACCTTCACCTTCATAAAGATAAAAATAATAAAAACCATTTCGTGAAAGTGTGCATATAACAAGTACACATCCACCTTCTTACTTCCACTTTCATGACCCATCTTCATAAAGGTAAAAAATAATAAAAACTATTGGGTGAAAGTGTGCATATGATAATGTTATAGGTTAAATGTTTTATTAAATGATTATTTTTTGGGGAACATTTGTCGGTGAGAAATTGTGGATTCCTAGACTTGAGTGATTGTTTGTGTATAATCCATTTCTACATTCAAAAATGGATTTTGAACAACAAAAAATAGTAATTCTTGTAAATTTACAATCCCTATAATAATTACACTTCCACCTCCTCTTTTTCCAAACAAGAAAATTACTCTTTATATTAGTAAATATAAAAGATTACATCTCTAATAATCCACTTTTAGAAATCATCAACAAAACTGAGACAACCCTATTGAGATAAATCTGTTTTCAATACAACTTTTCGAAAAATCAAAAGATCCATATTTCAAGTATTTTGACAAAATTTTCAAACCAGATTCAAAACATCATCAGTATACTGCATAAGAAAAAAGAAAAATGTCTTCAACTTAGGCCATCTAAAAACTGTCAAAAGTAGAAAACTTTTAGGCACCTAGAAGGTCCTTGCTTGTTATCTTCCCACTGAGTGTAGATAATTGTTCCTCGTTGATTTTGATCTCGAAGTGCCTTCTTTGAAAATACATCTGCTTCCTTATTGAAATCTATGTATTCATCATTATAAGAGACCTTATCAAACAGAGTGCTCAACTTTTTAATTTGTTCCTTCCAACCTTCTGATTCCAAGCTCTAGAGGCTCCCAATTCCATTACACCAGTCTATAATGAGTTTAGAATCCCCAATAATCTGAAGACCTGTAATATGTAATCTTATTGCCAAGAAAAGAGTAGCCCAGACCCCCAACAACTCTGCTCTACTATTTATCCCAGCGCTCGTGTTGAAGGTCCACTTATAGAAAGTAGAAGCATAACAATCTGATAATGCCTCTCGCTCCTCTAATAGTTCCATCAATAGTAACCGCTCCATCAAACCACCCCATCGATTACTTAAGCGGAGGTGGCCTCTTGACCCTGTAAATATTTTTTCTTTTATGGGACTTTACACAAACATTGAAAGATCCTATGGATTTAAAGGCCACCCCATGAGGTGAAATGATCTCATTATTAAATAAGAGCCTATTTCTCTCCAACCATATGAACCAACAGACATAAACTGGAAGTTCTATCAAATTTGGATAATGTCTGACCCAAGTCGACAAACATTCCTCGACTATGTTCTCATTCCAAGATAGTCGATACTTGAGTGTCCCCGCGAGAAGGTTCCAAACTTATCGTGTGAATGGACAAAGTATAAACAAATGGTTTTGATTTTTTGGATTCGATCTAAACAGAATGAAAAAACTCAGACCTTTAAACCCTTTGCTATCACTTCCACCTCCTTACCTCCACTTCCATGACTCACCTTCATAAAGATAAAAAAATATAGAGATAAAGGTGTATATATTGTGTAATTAATATTACACATTTTAATTGTAATTGATTTTACACTATAATTAATTTTTCATTATTTTAATTTTAAATTTAATTTTGTTCTCTTTAATAAACTTAAAAATATATATATAATTTAATATATAAAAGTTATCAATAATTATTATTTTATTTTCTTAATCATATTTAAATTTTAAATTTAATTTTATGAAAAAAATATAATTTAATATATAAAAATTATCAATAATTATTATTTTGTTTTCTTAACCATATTTAAATTTTAAATTTAATTTTATCTTTTAATATAATATTAAAATTAATCAAATTGTATTCATTTATAAGAAAAAAAATATTATTATTTCTTTCGATTATGAGCTTATCACTCCTCACTACACTTATTTATCCTCACTTTTTTGGAAATATTTAAAACCCAAAACACATTTGAGTGAGATAATTAATAAATTACAAGAGGCCACTCCATGTTAATTATGTTGTTTATATTCATATATTTAACAAGGTTGCGTGGCAGCTGAGTCCCTGCCAAGGAGGTTAGAAAGCAAATTTTGAAAAATGGGGTCGAAGTGTAAATGAAACGAAGTGTTTGGTGCAAAATGTATATGAGGGAAATGTTGTGTGCAAGGTGCATATTTTGGAAGATGGGGCAAAAGTAAATGACAGTTGGTAGGCCGAGCACCATCTAATTTTGGAAAGTATATAGAAAACATGTTTTTTTTTTGAAAGTATATAAGAAAGTAAAAAAATTGTTGACAGTGCAAGATTAAATTTGGAAATTTAAATGCATTTTCAATGTCGACTGGTGAAAGATAAAAATATATGATGACATGAAATCAATAGGAGATAAGAAATATAAAAATTTTAATGTATTTGTGAACATTTTCCATATGGACTGCTAAAGGATAACAATAAAAGTCTAACATATTAAAAAATAAATGCATTTGTTATACAGAGTGCTGAAAGATAAGAGTAGAATCTTTAGGATATAAAAATTTAGATGCATTTTTATTTGAAATCTGTCAAAAAATAGAAGTTTGTTACATACCACTGCAAATTTTGAAATATACAAAAAAAACAAAGTGTGTTACATATAAACTAGAATTTCAATGCGTTTGTCATGTAGACTGGGATTGGGGCTCCCGTGAACCATTAGAGAAATATTTACAAGAAACATGATTGTGGAAAGAAGATAGAGTGCAACAACTGCAAAAGAAAATAAATGGAAAGGTATAAGTGTTTGCCTATACATGTTTATTTAAGAAAGCAGAATAACTGGTTTGAGAAACAAAGAAAGATGGGTTAAGTTACAGTGAGGGTACATATGAGCGCTTTGGCTATTTGTTCACGACTTCCCTTTCATTGATGTCGGTGATGACTGCGGTTTCAAGGATGTTCTCCACGACTGTTGGAATGCTGGCAACTGTCTGTTGTCTTTCGTTGGTGGCCTGTTTCAATTGTCTTTCGACCCATTCTTCAATGTACACTCTCATTGGGGTGACGTTGATCTCATTCCAGATCTTGATGTTGAAAAGATCGTTTTCTAATTCCTGGAAGTCGGTAGAAAGATTAGAGAGAGCCAAATGACTTTCCTCATTCTATACTGCATATTTGACTAGCCAGTCATGGACGTGAGATTGATCAAATTGAAGGATGTTGTAAAACGTTTCCAGAGAGAAGGTATTCAACATAGAAACTTGTTTATCGAACTTTTCTCTGGTTAAGGGAAAGGAGTTTGCAATTAAGAGGGGGTCTTGGAAGTCGTTTGTTTTCCCAGCTAAGTCTATATTTGACAGCTTTGTGAATAATTTATCTTTCTTCGATATGACTTGCTCACATGACTGAACAATGAGATACATGTTGTTTACTTTTTCTTTCCAACATGCATTCAATTGGTCGATCTGGTTTTTAGATGGAAGATCTTCTTCTCTTCTTTTTGTTTCTATCATATTGTTGACAATCTTGCCAAAAGGGATGACCGTTTTTAAGAAGAAATTTTCTTCATCTTTTAATTCGGCTTGCAAAAGCTCGAGCAAGCTATGTTCCCTGGTTCCAAGGGAAGTGATGGTTTGTGATCTTTTCCAGGCATCGATAACCAATTCCATTATTTTTGTGATATTGTTTTCCACATATCCTTTACAGGATGCGAGCAAGGTGGAGGGTGCTTTTACATTGGGTGCAGGGGTGCCAAGCATGGCTATTGCCAAAGGATCGACAAGCAATGGCATAGGAAAGAAAGCGTCTTCCAATTCCTTGACTCGGTTCTTCAGTCTGGAATTGTGGGTCTTGATGTGTTCAATGGAGTCATGAAGTGCTTCTCCGATCGCGGCGTGAAGTTGACATATTTGGGATGGCCGCATGTTGGCAACATCAACCTCTGAAGAATATTTTCCTTTGATATTTTTAACATTTTTTTTCTTCTGAAATATCATTTTTTTGTTCTGGCTATCAATAACAGCTCTCTGGAACATGAAGGATTCATCTTCGTCAAAATTTTGGGTAATGGATATGTCCATTGGATGGTTATGGTGGATGGTGTCCTCGGACTGATCAAAGAAGGGGAACGTGGCATCTAGATCAGTGTCAATTTCCATGTTCTCACTTTGAATTTCTGGGTCTTCTGCCTGCCCCACATTTTTTTTTCTCTTCTTCTCTACTGGAAGCTTGTGAGAACTATCAATTTTAGAGTGAGGAGGGTCGTTATCTCCTCCTTCGTTTGAAGAATTCTAGGTTTCTTTGTTGCTGTGATGGGCCATTCGAGCGATGCTCTGGGATGTCGTACTTTTTGGAGTGGTATTTGCGGATTGAACACTCTTGTCACTGGGGGTTTTCCCCTGTTGTGTGTACAATTTGGTGTAGCTTTGCACTATCTCTACGTCACCAGCATCAGAGGCAGGTCCGTGACTGTCTCTGTTTTTGGGCAAGTGTTTATTTAAAAAACAATCATCGGGGCCAAGTGAATGTAAATGTTGTATAAAAATATCATAGGGGTCGAATCCTTTTATGTGTTCAACATATCTGAGGTTGGAGATACTAAAATGTGTTGTGAAATCATCAAATTTGTTGACGTTTTTCAAAACAAACTCCCCTATTTTCCAAGGCATAAGAATGAACTGTTTTTTTTTTCTTCCTTTGGAACAGATGGAACCAGTAGTTGTATTGACATGCTACTTCTGCAATAACTACAATAAAAATTATGTCCGTAATGTGACATGGAAGGAGAGCAGGTTGTTCCGTGGAGCCAAAAATTCTTATGACAGTGTAATTATCCAAATGTTGGACTATTCCCTTTTTGTACAAAAAAATAGTTGCTTGTTCAGATAAGTGAGGAGCATTTTCTCCTAACAACAAAAGTTTGAAAACAAACAGGAAGCCATTAAAAACCTCATAAAAATAGTGGGAAGCCTTGTGCTTCCACAAGGCCTGGTACCAGAACGTTACTCGGTGGAAATCACAGTTGATATCTTGGATAGAGACAGTTGCAGAAATCGACAAGAATGTGCTATTGCAAAAACTAAATAGGATGACATATATAATTTCTTTCCCCTTTTGTAGCTTGACAATTGGGAAGAGATTTCATAAGAAATTATCCTTCCCCAATCAAAAATGGCTTGTTTGTTGACTGTGAAATACAAAATGTAAAGAGCCATGTGGGAAACAGTAGTTGTGGATTCATGTCTCGTTATTCTTGTAAACAACCAGGCAATTTCGCGAAAAGGATTTTTAAATGAACTAACTTGCATGCTTGTAATATCTTCAGGAACTAGATCCGGGTTTTCCAAAAAAAGGGGCAAGAGGTCCAATCCATTATTATGCTTTGCTAGGAACTGTTTTCAATCTTCTCCTTTGAACGTGAATGTTGGCTTGGGCAATTTCAGCATCTACCGAAAGACCTGAGGTGACAAAGAAACATAAAAGCGGTCGTCCAGTGGAATAATTCTTTTCTCTGCAACAAATTTATCAGCGCACCAAGAGACCCAACCCTTACAGTCAAAAACCTCAGGGACATAGCCTGCATGAGCAATCTCGGAGGTCCAAATTACTTGGTTCTCTGCGGTAGAGGTTGAGTAATAATAAAATGCCCTGGGCTAGTGGAAGTTTTGGTAGTGATGGACGAAGATGTTTACTGTATATATACAGAATTGGTGCGGAACCGATGCCATAGGTTTATGAGAAGGTTTCTTTGTTGCAGATGATGGTTTAAATGGACAGTCACAATGAATAATGTAACTTTTTGCTAAATCTTGGTTAAATTATTATGAATGGGAAAGCTCCTTGAGCCTTTCATTGATTAATGAAAATTGGTATTGGTGGTGCATGATGAACTGTTAGGAGTAAAGTTTATTTATTGCATATTAGAAATGCGAAGGTGGCAGGTATGGAGAAGAGCAATTAAGGAATGGAGGTTTCTTGAATGTGCGAAGGCCACACGGTGTGAAAGGGATTTCATGATTTTGAAATGAACACTCAGAAGGGACAATATAATCTCCCCACAAATTTTGGTTTAATGCGCATGAATACGAGATTTCCTCATCCCTTTTGCCCATCAATGACAATATATACGGTTTTTGCATGATGGCCTGTTAGAATTAAATGCCAGTAATTCCATATTTAGAAACAAGATGTGTCTATATATATAAACAAAATTATATTTTCTTTTATTGTAGAGAAGTGCAAAGGTGAGGGAGATGACAGAGAGCAAGGAAAGAATGGCAAGTTCTGAAAAGCGATTGGACATGATTCAAAAAAGGGTTATCAGGATAGTCAGGAAGAGATCATGAAGGGGGAGTTCAGTGTCCGATTTTTATATTTGCGGAATTTCGGCAAAATGGCTAAGTATGGAATAGGGAAATTGCTAATTGCATGCGTAGAAATAAGATCTTATATATAATTGTCAACTGCTAATTCCAAAAGGACGATGGCACAGGAAACAACGACTATGAACTGAATATTTATTGAACCCAACAAAGGGACAATTCCCTAAATAAATTTGAACAAATGGCGAAGTATGGAAAGCGGACAGATGGGCTTCAAAACGGGTTGACAATAGTTCCAGTAAATATGCAAGGAAGCGGTGGTTAAATTGTATTTCTCGAAAGTTTTTAGTGCAAAAAATCTGCATCACGGAAAAGGGCATGATAAGTGGATCGTAATATGGAAAAGGGTAAAATTTCATGTTTCAGAATTTTTGAGTGCAAAATGTGTAAAACAGAAGAGATCATGAAAAGGGCATGATAGGTCGACTGTAATACAGAAAAGGGTATGATCTAAGAATGGTTGCAAATTTGTATATCTGTCAATTTTTATATAGAAGAGCTACGAATGTTGTTTGGAGGTCCTGGAAAAGTAGAGTTGCAATGTTGATGCAACCAGTAGGGTCCTCCTGTCAATTTCTATATGGCGGAACTCTGGGTGGAAGTGATGGGATAGGGAACGATGGAGGGTTAATTTAAAGAAAGGGGAAGTGGTGGTTGGAAACGCGTGAATTGGGAAAATAGAAAGGCGGAAGACATTTTTCGTAAGTGCGATTTGGTTTCAAAGAAGCCCCATTGTTGCAAAATCATGATCTACTAGTTATCAGGAAATGTGTTGTTGAAGATTACATTTTATTGCAACGTGCGCATGCAGTTATGTTCTTGATACATTATTCCATGACTGTAACATACCAACTGAAGTAGTGAACTTTGTTTTGTACTAATTAGCATTAAAACTTAATAATTGCATCTCTAGAAAGAAGAAGAACGATTTTGCTAGAACATTTTACATTGGTATTAGTAAACAAAAGATCGAAGAAGTACGAGAGCACCGAAGTATGCCAATTAGAACATGCGTGAAACCTAGAAAAGTGGTAGAGACAAAGAGTCCAAGGCCAAAATTTTGTAATAGAAAATCCATTTAAAAAAATAAGAAAAGTACTGAGTATTGTACATCTATGGCTAGAAATTGGATCCAGTTCTTCGGTTGAAAACATTGAAGGTATCTGCAAAAAACATAGGCACGGGTTCCACAGTATGCAAGATCCTTGGAGTTTTCTCCTCGATTAATCATCCTCTACTGAAATTGATATTTTTTAGAAGCTTTGTCTGAGCAAGAAGATGAAAATGGTTGTAGGGCAAGTGGAATAGCCCTTAGTTGAAACTGACTCTTCATAGTCGAAAAAAATTTAGTAGTACATATTGCACGTGCAATTACAGAGGCCCAAATTAGTCCATTCTAGGCAGAAGGAGATGACTAGTAACAAAATGCATTGCAGCAACAAACGTTTTTCACCTGATACCTGAAAATGTTAAAGAATATTATTTTGGCTTTAAATATATCTCTAGAAGCATCCACATATGATTTCTTTATATTCAAACTCTTCCACCTAGAACGGACTAATTTGGAACTCTGGAATTCCTACTTTGGCGGTGCAAAGTGGCTATTGCGTTCACTATCTATTTTTTTTTTCTGAAACTCCTTTTGGTGTTGTCATGACTGCGATCACCAAGCCTGGAAGGTCCGTTCGTTATGGTTGATTTCAATTTGGGCCTAGGAGTGGGAATATTTTCTGCATTGCCATCATCCATTACTGTATCATCATCCATTAGATCATCTTCTTCTGGCTTGGAATTCATGGCATAAAGTTCTCCGACGGGCATGACTGCAAGTGGGAAAGTTCTCTGAGCAACCAAGGTTGGCATCAAATTTTTTGGCTTGAAATATATCTCTCGGTGTACCAAGGGACCATCTTGTTTTTTTCTCGTGGACGGAGAGAGATGAATAGTAAGAATATGCCCTAGAATAGTGGAACCTGTGGCCATTATGCCCCAATTTGTTGACTGTGTGTGGAGAGAACTATCGCCACAAGTTATTAAGAATTTTTGTTTGCTCGAGACGATGTTTCAAATGAAAATCGGGGAGGGATAATTTAAGCCTCCACAAAGTCTGGTTTAATGCATATCAATGGAATATCTCCTCGAGCCTTTCCCTGATCAATGAAAATTTTCAGGGTTTGTGCGGAATGAGTTGTGACCATCACAACTGACTAATTGCACAATTAGAAAAAAGTACGAAGGTGGCGATGACGACGAAAATACATTAAGAATCAGAGATTTCTTAAAAGCACCAACCCGTCGGCAGACAAAAAAAAAAAGATTGCATCTCCTTTGAAATGAATACTTGGAAAGGATAACATGCTTGTGCGCAAATAGTAGTTTAATTCGTACTAATGACAAATCTTCTCTGAAATTTAGGACATTAATGACAACTGTAACGATTGCTGCAGGATGGCTACTAGCATTAAATCTTAATTATTGCATATGGAAAGTGGTCAGGCAGGTTACAAAAGAAAAACGAAAGAAGATATACCCAGGAGACGTGAAGGCTCGATGGTTCTCTGCCTGGTGGACGGGTTCTCGGCCTAGCAGGCTGAAAATTGAGCCTCTATTGTTCTGTGTCCTACAAATAGCACCTACACTTTCACGAGATACAAAATGATAGGTGGAGTTGCGGGTTGGTTGGTTAAACATGTATTTTTATAAAGTATGGACATCAGATTGTATAGAACATATCCGAATCTGTGATTCCATACATGGGCACTTTTTGTTTTGCGCGTTCGCGGCTTGGCGGGCTGAAAATTGAGTATCTATTGTTCCGTGCCCTACAAATAGCACCCATAGTTCCGTGATATACAAATTGACAGTGGGAGTTGCGGAGATGAGTTTCTATATAAAGTATAGACATGAGATTTTATACAACATATGCGGATCGCTTATTCCATTCTTAGGCACTTTTTTTATCGTGGATTCATGGCTTGGCGGGCTGAAAAAATACTGAATATTATTCTGTGTCCTACAAATAGCATGCGGATTTCTGCGATATACAAATTGACAGCACGACCTATGAGTTGCTTGGCTGAACATTGCATTTGTACTGTTCTAGAACATATGCAAATTCTTCGTTCCCTATACTACAAATAACAACCACATTTTCGCGATATACAAATTGACAGGAGGACCTACGAGTTGCTTGGATGAACATTGTATTTGTATTGTTTTAAAACATATGCATATTCCTCATTCCATACTTGGACACTTTTTGGATTACGGGTTCACGGCTTGGCGGGCTGAAAATTAAGTATCTATTGTTTCGTGTCCTACAAATAGCACCTACACTTCCGTGATATACAAATTTACAAGAGAGCTTCTGGACATAGTCTCTATATAAAGTATGGAATGAGATTTTATACAGCATATGCGGATTCCTCATTCCATACTTACGCAGTTTTTGGATCCTGGATTTGCGGCCTGGCAGGCCGAAAATAGAGTCTCTATTGTTCCGTCTCCTACAAATAGCACCCAGATTTCTGCGATATAAAAATTGACGGCGGGAGTTGCAGAGATGAGTCTCTAGATAAAGTATCGACATGAGATTTTATAGAGCATATGCGGATCCTTGTTTCCATATTTAGGCAGTTTTTTGATCGCGGGTTTGTAGTATGGCGGGTCGAAACAAGAGTCTCTATCGTTCCCTGTCCTACAAATAGCACCGAGATTTCTGCGACATACAAATTGACATGAGTCACCACGGGCTGCTTGGCTGAACATTGCATTTGTTTTGTTCTAGAACATATGTGCATCCCTCATTCCATACTTGGGCACTTTTTTGGATCGCGGGTTCACGGGCGGGTGGGCTAAAAATTAAGTATCTACTGTTATGTATCCTACAAATAGAACCCACACTTCTGCGATATACAAATTGACACACGGACCTGTAGACATAATCTGTATATAAAATCTGGAATTAGATTTTACACAACATATGCAGATCACTAATTGCATACTTAGGCAGTTTTTGGAGCACACGTTGGCGGCCTGGCACACCAAAAACAGTCTATTGTTTCATCACCTACAAATAGCATCCAAACTTCAGCGATATGCAAATTGACAGGTGGACTCAGGCTTCTTCTCTGAACATTGGAATTTTATTGTCTCATTGCGATCCTCTATCAATTTCATAGTTAGCGATTTTTTTTATCGAGGGCTCTGGAGCTGTCCACGACATATAAATTGACACAAGTTGCTATGGACTACTTGGCTGAACATTGCATTTGTATTTTTCCATAAGATATGTGGATCCCTCATTCCATACTTGGGCACTTTTTGAATCGCGGGTTCACGACCTGGTGGGCTGAAAATTAAGTATCTATTGTTTTGTATCCTACAAATAGCACCCCCACTTCCGCCATATACAGATTGAAACGCGGACCCGGGGACAAAGTCTGTATATAAAGTATGGAATGAGATTTTATATAACATATGTGAATCAATAATTGCATACTAATTGATAGGTGGACTCGGGTTGCTTCGCTGAACATTGGACTTTTATTGTGCCGTTGCAATCCCGTATCAATTTCATAGTTAGCGATTTTTTTTTATCGAAGGCTCTGGGGCTGGTGGGATGAAAATTGGGCCTCTATTGTTGCGCACTGTACAAATACATTGTTCTACAACATATGAGGACCTACGGGTTGCTTGGCTAAACTTTTCATTTGTATTGTTGTAGAACATATGCGGAGTCCTCATTCCATACTTGGGCACTTTTTGGATTGCGGGTTGGCGGCCTGGCGGGCTGAAAATTAAGTATCTATTGTTCCATGTTCTACAAATAGCACCTACACTTCCGTGATATACAAATTTACACGCCGGCTTATGGACATAGCCTCTATATAAAGTATGGAATGAGATTTTATACAGCATATGCGAATTCCTCGTTCCATACTTAGGCAGTTTTTGGATCGTGGGTTCGCAGCCTGGCCGGCCAAAAATAGTGTCTATTGTTCTGTCTCCTACAAATAGCACCCAGATTTCCGTGACATACAAATTGACAGGAGGAGATGCAGGCTGCTTGGATGAATAGTGCATTTGTATTGTTCTAGAACATATGCGGATCCCTCATTCCATAGATGGGAATTTTTTGGATCGCGGGTCCGCGGCCAGGTGGGCTGAAAATTAAGTATGCGGAACCCTCATTGCATACTCATAAGTGGACTCGGGTTGCTTCGTTGAACATTGGACTTTTATTTCCCCATAGCGATTCCATATCAATTTCATAATTATCGATTTTTTTCTATCGGGGGCTCTGGGGTTGGCGGGTTGGAAATTGGGCCTCTATTGTTCCCCGCTATACAAACACATTGTTCTAGAACATATGGGGATCCCTCATTCCATACATGAGCACTTTTTGGATCGCGGATTCATGACCTAGCGGGCTTAAAATTAAGTATCTATTGTTTTGTGTTCTACAAATAGCATCTTCACTTCCACGATATACAAATTGACAAGAGGACTTGTGGACATAGTCTCTATACTAACTATGGAATGAGATTTTATACAGCATATGCAGATTCCTCATTCCATACTTGGGTAGTTTTTGGATCGTGGGTTGGCGGCCTGACGGATAGAAAATAGAGTCTCTATTGTTCCCTCTCCTACATATACCACCCAGGCTTCTGTGATATACAAATTGACAGGAGGACTTGGGCTGGTTGCCTGAACATTGCACTTTTAGGTAGTTTTTGGATGGCGGGTTCATGGTCTGGCAGGCCGAAAATAGAGTCTCCATTGTTCCCTCTGCTACAAATAGCATCCAGACTTCCGCCATATAAAAATTGACAAGAGGACCCGGGCTGGTTCGATGAACATTGCACTTTTATTGTCCCATAACAATTCTGTATGTATTTCATATTTAACGATTTTTTTTTATCGGGGGCTATGGGGTTGGCGGGCTGAAAAATGGGCCTCTTTTGTTCGGGCTTGCGGGCTGAAAATTGGGACTTTATTGTTCTGCGCTGTACAAAAGCTACCCACAACTCCGCGATATACAAATTGACAAAGGAACCTGTGGGTTGCCTGGGGCAACATTGCAGTTTCATTGTTCCTTGTCCTCCGAATAGCGTTCGGAGATCCTCCATATACATATTGACAGATGGACTTCAGAGCTGGTGCATTAAATTATTAAAGGATATTAAATCTCTTATTCTTAAAAGAATCAAGAAAAGAAAATATATATTTTTTAAATTCTATAACCGCAAGCATATCAAGGACCAATTTGAATTTTAAGGGTCTGTTATTCATATGATAGCACAATTGCATTCCACACACTAAATATTCGTTGATTTCAAATTATTCTAGGATATTAATCTGACTAACTTCATCGAATAAGAAAAAATGCGAAAACAACGACCAATTTGTATTTTAAGAGTCTCTTGTTTGTATGTGAGGATAGTTGCAGTTCAGACACTATATATTTGTTGATTTCAAATTATTTCAGAACAATAGTTTGACCAAGTTCATCGATCAAGGAAATATGCTAAAGCAAGTGACAATATAGTTGCGTCACAACGCCATAGAAATATCCAGGCGGATCTGTGTCCCAGTTGGCTAAGAAAAAACAATTATACTGTTTGGTGTCCTCCAAAGAACAGTTGGAGTTCCAGGGTATACAAATTGAGAGACAAAGTAGATAACCAAGAACCAACCATACTTTAAACAATCCATAAGCAAGTTCCCAAAAGGTTCCATAGAGCAGAACCCATTGACCTTTGCACCAAACAATTTGATATGCAAAGAAAAGATGTCGCCGCATTTGTTTTCTGTTGAAACGAACTTTCATTTGGATGTTGAACAAATATTACAGAGAGACATGAGGTATTTTGGTTTCCTCTCAAAGTTTCATATAATTTTTTTTTCCCCTTTTTAGCTGATATGCAAAATTACATTGTCCTCATTTAAGGTGAATTTTCTTTGTATCCGAAGCTGCCGCAACATGTAGACACTGCTTGCCTTTTTCTGTAGATATGTTTCATATGACAACTCTGCCAACTCAAGAAGCACATTTTGTAACAGTGGTTCCCTGATCGTACAGTGCACGGTTGTGTTGCCCACAGTTCGAATAACACCACTGAGGCAATGTCCATAAATATATGGACATTTTTCACCGCATCACAAACAATCAATCGTATTATCAGTTATCAAAGCGAAGGTAGAGGCAGCGGAATGGAATTTTTCACAAATAGGCTCAAAGGGGGTCGAGTAAACATTGGCTACAACTAAAATACCTTCAACCTGGGAATGCGAGCAAAGGAATTAATACATTGAACAATATAATACACAACTGCATCCCACCCTCCCCTTTA
>ML810481.1:0-19907 GCA_009831015.1 Picea engelmannii | reverse complement strand
TGAATAAAAACAAAATATACATATATTTAGAAAAAATTGAAAATAGATGAAAAATGAGCATTTAAAAAAATAATGTGGAAACATTGGGGATCGAAAAATTGAAAATATCAAAAATCATCTAAAAACGGAGAGGGTGTGCTACCAGTAGCACCATTTTTAAAAACGAGGTAAAAAATTGGACCCCCCAAAAAATGAGAACTCTAGAGAGTTCTCATTAAGTTGGTAACTATGTTGAACCACCGAGCCAGTGAATAACATATGCATCTCCAACGATTACGAAACTGCAACCCAAGTAGAAAAGGAACCGGAAACACACAAGGAACATGCAGCTACAAATAAGCAAACATTCTTACCTGCAAACTGCAAACTAAACAGCAAACAAGGAATACAAAATGAAACCATGATATCAAAACTTACTCTGAAACGATGAAATGCAGAAGCACAGCTCGAATCACCAGCGAAACAACAAGAAGAAGCAACCAAGAAACCAGCAAACAAGAATCACTCATTGAGCCAGTAAGCAATGTATGTAGCCTCAACGATTACGAGGATGAAGCATACAATGGAAGCAACCGACAAACCAACGAAGAAGAAGCAGTCATTGAACCAATAAACAATGTATGTAGCTTCAATGGCAGAACAAGGACGAAACATACAATGGATATTGAACTGGCGGTAGACAATCAAGTGCAAATTCACTGTAACTGTATAGAAAATTTCGAGGAAAAATGTACTCTGAGAACCGTATTTACATAAACATTTAAGACTCTCGGGCTGTCTAAGCACTTCGCGGAATGCAAACATTTAAGTTGTCAGGGGTGTTGCAGAACGTCGCGTCATGTGAACATTTACGTAGTCATTCCTATTGATGCATCTCATAATAAGTGTCAATACATTTCAAGAAATATACATCCGCCAAAGACACTATAAACTTTGAAATTCTCAATCACTACAAAGCTTGGATATCAAAAATTTTCAATATGTTTATTACATATCAAAACTTGCGGATATATTCGGGTAGTAGAAAATGCTAATACAAACATTCGAACTAATGCTAGCATTAATCAACCTTGAAGCAAGATACAGGGAAAATATATGATTAAAACATACTGACTACAAGAAAAACTTTGGATATGTTTCCATATATTACATTGGGAATAGTGAAGTCGACAATAAGACCTCCAATCTCTTATCCAACCAGATGAGTACATGTATGTTACTTTTTATTATCTAAAAATATATGCTTTTATTTTCATAGCTCCAACAATAGGTATTGTGCAAATATTTCGGGTCAAAGGACAAAGTAATATACACTCAACGATTTATCGATCGCTATAGTCCCTCTACACCTACGAGAGGGACTAAAAAATAACACAATAATAAAAAAAATACTAAAAACTTCCCATTTCTATATAAATAAAAAAAATTAAAAATAAAAACATTTTAGTAGACACCACACTAAAAGGTTACATTTTCTCTCTATCACCTACATGATTGTTCTCTAATGGCGTCTTCCCGTCCATCACCTCATTCAGGATTGTTCCATGCGCCCGTCGATTCATGGTGTGGTTGGGTCCACACATTATTTAGTTCATGTGCTCATTGTTTCATGGTACAACCTATTGATTTGATGTTTTGTTTATATTAATTTTTTAGATATCTAAATACAGTTAATTAGAAAATTGATTTGAAATTTTCATAATTTAAAATTAAGATGTTAACGGTTTGCACTTCTATTATATAATTTAATTTTAGTGAGGAGAAAAAAATGTTATTCTGTTTGTTTAAATTCAAGTACCACTTCGATAAGAAGTTAAAAAATCATAAAAATGTTTTGAATTTGAAAATTTAATTTTAGTGATGGAAATAAATGTTATTATGTTTGTTTAAATTCAAGTCCCACTTTAATAAAAAATATAAAATTCATAAAAATGTTTTGAATTTGAAAAACACTCGTAATTTGAATGATGGGTATCCCATGATCTATCTGCCCAACAGACTTTGATTTGACCTGTAAAATTATAAACATATGCAAAGCCCTTATTGATAATGGCCATTTAAATTTATTTATTTATTTATTTTTTAATTTCGTTGGAGTTTGAAAAAACAAAATTAAATAGATTTATTTATTATATATACTGTATATTTAATAGGGGTTTAGTGCTTAATAAGTTTTCTATGGACAAGATTAAATATGGCTGGAATATTCTTAGTAGTCACACAAAATAAATGGTATAAAGACATTCATTTATGTGTTTACTTTTTTACATTTACCTAATCATATTTAAAAATTACTTTCATAGCTAACTGATTGCCACGTAAGTGATTAACAAAAATTAAAATATTAACATCAGATAAATGAAGCTCAACCGTTTATTTGTTAATCAATAATAAAATTTAATATATTCTTTTAAGGATTCGTTTCATCTTATCAAATTTAGCTGTTGTGCTAGTGTAATGGATTATGAGTTGACTTTATTTGACTTGGAATTAGTGGTTTATGATTACATCAATTTTTTTTAAAGTTATTTTTTTTTTATTAATTTAATATTATAAAAAATAAAAATATTGTTAGAAAAACTTTTGGAACAAAATTGTGTGATGTTTTCAGGTCTCTAATGATGGGTGGAGTGTCCAACTTTTCATGTGCGTGATGATGGGTGGAGTGTCCACTCTAAACCTATAGTTTTCATGTCATTGATGATGGGTGGATTGTCCACTGAAAACTTTGGACTTGTTCGAGAAATTTCTCTAGCATTATGACTAACTATGAAAACCTACATATTCAAATAAAAAATATTTTTAATTTTATAGAATTTGAAATTCTTAATTTTGTATAGGTTAAATGCAACAATATGACTATTTTTATGTAGTTTTAATAGGTATTGTCATTACCAAAAAAAACATAAAACATAAAATAAAAAATAAAAAATATCCCACAAAGTGTCAAGTAGTCATCACTTTAATGAGTCATTTCATGTGATCATTCTTGATATGAAAGATATAGTTATTTCAATTCATTCTTGATGTAAGAAATATCATTATTTTAATCCATTTATGTTTTTATGACTTCATTGTTTTGATAGTACTTGTGATTTAATGTTATCATTCTTCATTTTTGTTGGAAGAGATATCATTTTTTAATTTATTTGTGTTCCATTTTGAAAAGTCTTTTATCTTAATTTTAAGTAAACTTTAAATTTAATATAATAATGTTATTATTAATCATAAATAAATAATATTATTATTGTGATTTGTTAATTAAAAGTTTTGTTGTAGGTGTCATACTTTGAAGTGTTACGAATAGGAGTAGTATACCACAACTTTTATTGAAGTATTTATTTTAAAAAGGTTTGAAGATTTCAATTCACATTTGTGATATTGTGAATATTTATTAAAACCTAGATATGCTCTATCACTTATCTTTTGCTTTTAGACGTGGCATAACTAATACATTATTACAAGTTTCAGATGTTCCATAACTATTTTATCTTTTCACTTTTTTGCACAGGAAAAAATATTGCCTTGCTATTCAATTGAATCAAAAGCAATTTTCCAATACATATAGTGAGCCATTACAACAATATACTCATTATGAAATCAACATATTATTTATGAGAAAAAAATTTCAAGTATTTTTTATAAAAAGAACTGAACAACTTTTCTACTTATTCCATTTGTTTATTTTTTAGTCAAATACTATAAAAAGCTTAGTTAGTTTATAATAAGTTAGAATGAAACTTAAATTGGATTATTAGAATTTTAATTGCTATGAAAATTCTTATTATTTCTAGAAAATTCCATAACAATAGTGATTAGTATAATTATACAACAATAATGATTAACATAATTGCAAAGCCCATTGGTTAACCATACCAATTGACTACCATTTCATTTCCAGAAAAAAAATAATGACAATTTCATTATGTAGGTGTTGGGAAACCATACCAATCGATTACCGTTTCATGGAAAAATTAATGACCATTTCATGATGCACGTGTTAGGGCGAGATTTTGCACTAAGAAGTTGCATTTTTTATGCCGAAGGCGTTCTATAAGGGGAGGTTTCTTGAAGTTTTTCGTCGTCTGTCATTGATGAATGAAACATTGCCATATGTTTTAGGTTTCTTGAAGTTTTTTGTCGTCTGTCATTGACGAATGAAACATTGCCATCTGTTTTATTTTTTTGTTTCAGTGAACTACATACATATCTCTTGCCGTGAATTGTCTATCGCATTCTCATGAATATTCCTTGCCATGAACTGTTTGTTGGTTGTGTAAATTTAAAAATTCTTCCATTTTTCTTTCTGCCTCATTAATTTTTCTTTCGGCCTCATTAAGTTCCCTTCTAGTGAATTGTCTATCAGGTGAGGAAAGTGATGAATACATGCCAAAGCAGGTGTGACAGGTGATGAATACACGCCAAATCAGGTGATGACTACAGACAACCATATGTAGGTTGGCAATTTTGCTCTCTTTATATATAAAAAAACCTTCTCTCTTTCCTTTGCCCCCCTCGGTGGTAAGTATTTCATCTTTGATGGGGAGACACCTCCAAATGCATAATACCTGACAAAATTCCATCCATGATTTGACATAACAAATGACAAGTAAAAAATCTTAGTTTGTTCACTTAATCTGAAAGATGGGTCTGCATTGCTCACCGCCTGGTATTGCTTCCTTCGACGTGAGAGAAACAAGCGCTGTTGATGGGTGCATACTGTCGAGGAGCAATGATAATAGGAAGGTCGAGGCTATACACATTGATTATATCCACAGATAACCCATTTTGGGTTTTTTTGTTTGGTTTTCGGAGCAAGAATGCTTGCAGATCTCATAACAATCACTATATATATCCATTTATATCCTGAACTCACATAGTTGCTCCAAGCCATAGATTTTAGCATTGGTCGGGTCTTCCTGGCTTCAGATTCTATCCCACAAAAGATGAGTTGTTGGGCTTCTATATGAAGAAAAGGATCCAAGCAAGCCACCCAAACTTCGATAAAATTATACCGACTATACACTTGTATCAATATGATCCCTAGGAATTACCAGGTATGTTTAACTCTTTACTTCTTTGCTTGTTTGAATTTGAAATTAAATATTCAGGCAGTATTAATTGATCTATTACTGTTGGAATATATAATTCTTACTTATCTAATATGATGTATTAAGAAGTAGAGTCAATCACTACGTGAGTTGTGTGATCTTATTATTAGGAGTTTGTTAGGGAGTTGGATTTATGAGATCCTAGATTCGTGTTTATGGTTGAGATATTTTCTCAACATCTCATCCTATATTTGGAATAAGTTAGATCTGATAACTATCAGTGAGCTCTAT
This sequence comes from Picea engelmannii, assembly GCA_009831015.1. Taxonomy (NCBI): domain Eukaryota; kingdom Viridiplantae; phylum Streptophyta; class Pinopsida; order Pinales; family Pinaceae; genus Picea; species Picea engelmannii. Next base: position 14,565 of record ML810481.1, on the reverse strand, counting down.
ATAATGAGCCACAAATGTATTATATAATGAATCAAGGTAATTCACTAATCTAATAGTAATGTCTCTCTCATTTGTTAATTTGGTATAAGAGCTTGGATAGGCCTAGCTCTCTCACGAGAGGGCCTGGATCATGAGAGAGAGAATGATGTGTGTTAATCGTTAGCGTAGGAGAGTAGATCTATTGGGTTGATTGTAGAAAGTTTGAAAGCTAGATGTCGCGAAGAAAGTTAGCTGTGATGTGGAGGACACCATGGAAACCAATTGTTGTTGATAGTGTGGAGGAAGATTTCATTGCAATCCTCGACTTGAGAGGAGAATTAATCGGCCTACCCAGGTAGAACTTTTGATGCCGCGGAGTTCTGAGCCATTTTAGATTCCCTCCACCAATCTCAGTTATTGGAGTTGATGATAGCTGTGCCACTGAAATTTTTGTTGTAATTGTCTGAATTGATTTCAGTTATGTCGGTAGACTGGGGGATGATCCGTGGGCATTTTACATTTCCAATTTTTATTTTATTTTGTCAATGAGATCTGCTGCCGTTAAATTCAGCCCATGGCGTAGTTCACTATTGATGATTGTCTTCCTCTATTCTCAAAGATGGTGTTGTGGGTTTTCAGTTATGGGTCCTTAGTTTGGAATTCAAGTTTTAAGGCTGACGAAGAATTCATTGGATATATCAAGGGTCGGGCCGGCTGCCTAGGAGGAGTGGATTTCATGTGCAATTCTGGGATAGTTAGAAAATTTGCAAAGTGGGGTCGTTTTGTTTTCAACATACCAATGATTAACAGGTTTGCTATATCTCAAGTGGCTGGGGTTGAAAAAGGCGTCTAATCCAGAAGAAGCGTCAAGTGTTGATCCTATTACAGAGGCAAGACTGGAGCCTAATTTTGGTTTTTAGGAGATTTTAAGACCTGAAAATTAAAAAGGGCAAGTGTTTGTACGAGGCAAGAGATGGCTATATTAAGCATAATAGCATTGGCTTTCATTTTTATCTGCAGCATAATCGCTTTGCTACGCTGGAATGAAGTTAGATATGGCAAGAAAGGTCTTCTTCCGGGCACCATGGGATGGCCTCTCTTTGGAGAGACCTTTTATTTTCTCAAAAGTGGTCAAAAATTTATCAAAATCAGAAGGGCCAGATATGGAGAGTTGTTCGGCTCTCACATTCTAGGATGCCCGATGGTGATATCGACGAATCCATCCCTTAACAGATATATCCTATTGAATGAAGGTCGAGGACTAATTCCTGGATACCCACAGTCCATGCTTGACATATAGGGAAAATGGAACATTGTTGCATCGTAAATCTTACAAGAGTTGTGCAGCCGAGTGTCTATCAGATACATCATGAGATCGATCCACAAAGTTGTTGAAGCACTTTTGATAATGAGAATACTCTGCGGGCCTGGTTGGAATCAGTGAGAAGCTGTGTGACAAATCGTTGTCCATGATATTGTAGAGGACTCATTTTTTTTTTGAGTTTTGGAGAGGAGATGCAATTGCTAAGTAAAGGAGTCGTAAGGCGAGAGGCTACCATTGTTGGAGTTTGTTGTTCTTGGCGCCATTACATGGAGGTGTTATAGCAAAATGAAGTGAGGTGTACATGCTCATTCCATCAGACTCACACATCCTCCAAATTAAGTTACAAAAGTGAGAAAGTGAGATTGAGTTGTGCTGATATTTATTCAAGTTGTGTGAAGTGGTTATATGTGTGTCTTGGTCAAGAATGATGATGAAATGTAAATGGACATATGTAATGGGCTTGTAATAGTGGGCATATGATTGGTGAGAGTATTCTTGATATTGTTATAAAGCATTTTGAATGTTTTTTTGTACCTGATTGAATTGTTGTAGGGGGTGCATGATCGGTTGTACTTGACACCCCAGGTTATGGTCCAAATTGTAATGCTTATCCATAGGCAAGCTAAATACCCCAGATTTGTTGTAAGACCTGTTAGTAAGGCATAAACAAGCATATGTGTTGTAGCAGAGAAGCGCATGAGATCATAGGATGTGATATTCTCTCATAGACAGAGAGGTTGTTGTATCAAGTTGTGGAATTAACCACTAGGGTAGGTACGAGGGTGGCAGGTGTACTCGTATGCTAGCTTGATGTTGAATCAAAGACTTTGGATCTTCGATTCAAGGTGGGGATATGAGATGGAAGAATCTCAAAGTGTGAGACCAAGTTGTGAGTCTCAGAGAGTGTGAGGGACCAAGTTACGTTTAAGGGAGAGTTTAACATTGATGAGCTATGTAGCTGAAAACAATTCCTAGAGAACTAGCGGTTACAGTGGAAGATGACCCATGTATTCCAATAGATGGATTGTGTTTTATATGGACATCAATAATTATATGCAGGTACAAGGTGCAAGAGGAAGAAAAGAAAATTCAAGGATGAAGCCCACAGTAAAGCAAGCTCAAGTGAAAAATTGAAGCCATGACAGTGTTGAAGATATGACCACAAAGATATTTAGATAAGTAGTCATTAAGGGAGAGTGTTGGAATATATAATTCCTACTTATCTAATATGATGTATTAAGAAGTAGAGTCAATCTCTACGTGAGTTGTGTGATCTTATTATTAGGATTTTGTTAGGGAGTTGGATTTATGAGATCCTAGATTCATGTTTATGGTTGAGATATTTTCTCAACCTCTCATCCTATATTTGGAATAAGTTAGATCTGATAACTATCAGTGAGATCTATATAATGAACCACAAATGTATTGTATAATGAATCAAGGTAATTCAGTAATCTAATAGTAATGTCTCTCTCATTTGTTAATTATTACAGGTTTGGCTCATGATGTTGGAGAGAGACAATGGTTATTATTGGTTCCAAGATATCATAAAAAATGTGCTCGACCTAACAGATTAACCATGTCGGGTTTTTCTAAGAGTTGAACGGTTGACGCTGCGAAGATGCCAAGGAGCCAAATTTTGTTTCTCCAAGGCATCAGGATCGCATGATCATGGAGTGTTTAAGGTTACTCCAAATTTGATTATTCATGATAGAGCTCTCTCCAATGGAAATAAGGGAAGCAATGACATGAACAACATGGAAAATGGATATGCACTACTTCTAGAAATGGATATACGATGACAAACGTACAAAACAGTGCTTCTGACCTTTATCTTCAACAATATAAAAAAAATCCAATGTAGATCTAGAGGGGGTTTCCAAAATTTATTTCAGTCTCTATTTCTTTCTAACTGACTTGTGTGACTGCTTTATGACTTGCTGCCATGGAGATTCAAGCATAGGGTTCAACATTCCACAGAGTCCAAAAAGAAGAAGAGGGTAAAGAGGTCATGTTGTCTAGATGGGATTCTCTATCTCCTTTCCTATGTATTCGATGAACGAAGACTCCATCTCCTGGTACGTGTTAAGTAAAATCCCCACGGAGTCTTTGATCCCATTCATCCACGACAGAGAATAGGATTTCGAAAGAGGAGGAGGTGGAGGCCTTCGTCCATATTGCATATTCGAAGGCCAAAGAACATGCCAAGAGGTGGAGTTGAGAGATTCTGTAGAATGTCTTCCATGGCCTTCCATGGACTTTTGCTATTGTAGCATATGATCGTGACCATGAGGATGATGTTCATCAGGATGTGGTCCTGATTCCCCCTATTCCTCCTCCAATTCCCATTTGTTTCAGACAACTTTGTACATCACCATCAGTTACCCTTTGAGAAACTACTTCTTCAGTAAAGTTGGATTAAGGTGGACTACTTTCCCTTGCTCCTAAATACAACTACTACGTGATTTGACCTTACCTTATAGTAGGTTTTTTTTCTCCTTTCTCAATGTTTCCTGCATATTCATGTTTTCTCTTGCTTAGTTTCATAGATGCCTTCTTCCTGCACTCTTCTGGAGATTCGTCACTAGAATCTCCACTACTCCCTGGAGAAGCCTTTGCTACTTGATTTTCACCTCTTACAAGTCGACTTGGCAATACCCCACCAGGAAAGACATATGGTGGAATTTTATTTTGGCACACATGTGATACAAAGATGTCCATTCTTGGTCTCCAAAGGAAATACATGATCACTGAGTGTCTGGATTGTTCTACTGAGTGCATGAATTCTTCTATAGTTCCATGCATGTCAAACTATTGATCTTCCTATGTTGGCACTCCTTGTTTCCTTTGTAAACCCATAAAATATGCAAAATTTTATCCTTGACTAGATGTGTTGTTATATTCACAAAGGTAAGGATGGCATTGCAACATCCCAAATGTGTCCCTTTCAATTTGCAAAATTAAATAGAAAACTGCATAAACAACAATATTACTACATATCAATATGCATAAACAACAATATTACTACATATCAATCGAAAAAAAAACATATATTGATAGAGCATGGTTGATCCTTCAAAGTAATTAGCCTTAGTCATGACTCAAGCCATCCCTTCCATGTTCTCAATTCATCTTGATTTGCAGCTACAATGTCTATTTACAAATAATTTTTGTATGAATTAAAGAAAGGATGAGGCTCAAAAAGAGCACCCCAACCTGCCTTATTCATTTCAATATCCTGTTCCAAAATCAAATTAGAGAATGAAGTTTACAAGAATCCATTTTACATGCTTATCATCAACACAACTTAATAACAAAAATTTCTTTACATTTTACATGCTTATCAACAGCAAAGCTTAATAACAAGAAGTTCTTTACAGACTCATACCTCACCAATTTTGTTTCCGATATGAAATTTCTCTTTCATGACATAAAGTGTGCTTGTGGATACATTGTAATTGGAGTTCATGCATGGATAATCTGGAGTTATGATGGGAAATTGATGGGTTTATGTTTATGTGTCAAAGGATGTGCACTTGGATAGTCATTTCTAGGTAAAAAATGTGCCAAAGACAAGTGTAAAGAATGAGTGTTAATATGGTGACTAAGAGTCACTTTGATTTAGGTGGATATTGGTGGCCAACCACATATTCCAACTGGCTCCTCGTGTCCATTTTTATTTCGCACGTCTTTTTGTACTTCTTTATAATTGTGAGTTCTGCACTTCTGGGGTTGTCTGAAGCCTCACACATTCTCCAGGTGGATACGGGTGGCCTCTTGCCTAATCCAACTAGATTATTTTGTATGTTTGCATGTCAGGACATCTTGTTGTACTTTCATGGCTATTTTGGGGCCCTAAACGTTGGTTTTTTGGCTCGCCAAAGTCAAATTGTAAACAGAGCTAGAGTTTGATGGAGGAATGTGTATTTCTATGAGATACCTTTCCAACAGGATATCACGCACCTAAAACGGAGGTCGTATGCAAAATTTATGACCCTAGGAAGTTGAGGTACCAAATTACACCAACTTACCCATAGGGCCCACATGACTTTTGACGTTTCACCTTCTAGGGTTAGGTTTTTGGATGTCTAGGGTTTTGGAATTCATGGGTAATATGAAAAGGGCCTATGGAGCCTCATTGTAATCCATTCTTCTCAAACATATGCACGTAGTAGCCACATCTCTTCTTAGAGATAACTACCACCATTCGAGCAAGTTTCAGTTTTGCAGTTTTACAATTTCAACCTATTTCATTATTTAATAGAAGATATTGTTCACTGGATATTTGTGTTATTCTTCCTATATCTGTGTTTATTGTATTTAGTATGTTAATCAGTTCGTTCCACTCCTAAATCCAGATCAGTGGTATTAGAGCGGTTTGCTCTTCATTTATTTTTCTTCGTGCATGTCCCCAACAAGGTTTGGGTAGAAGAAGTTGGGACTCGAACCAATCGAGCCATTACTAGATCGGCCATGCTGAGCCCGACAACAACCCATGGGAGACAAAAATAAACATGATGGAGCAGGATATCCTATTAAAATGTTGCTCGAGGAAGTCCTTGCGCGACAAAGGAACAAAATGATGGACAACTTCACGCAGATCCTTTGACGGTTGCTCACAGGAGAAGCATCTTCATCAAGCGGCCATGCAACCCCCTTCAAGGTATAGGTAAATTTTGATATTTCTTTATTTGAAAGACTGATAGATGCAGATGCTGTAGATAAATGGTTGAATCTTCTTGAAGGATATTTTTCGGTCCACAATTTTTCCGATAAGGAAAATATCACTTTTTCTCTCCTCAAGGTCGTTCCTCATGTTAAAGATTGGTGGGATACTCACTTTGAGAAAAGGGTTGTGGAGGAATCTGCAATTTTTTTGGTGGCCCCTACATGGGATATCTTTCGGGATTCCATTAAAGAACAATACTACCCATTTGGAAGCTACGAGGACCAGTACACCAGATGGACCACCCTACGTCAAGAAAGGGACCAGACAGTACCAGACTTCACCAATATTTTCCATACCCTACGCACCAAATTGGGTATCAAATATTCTGAGCGTCATCTGGTGCTCAAATACTACAGCTGTTTGCATAGATACATTCAAACATAAATGGAATTCCTAGACATCGCCTCATTGGGCACAACTTATAGATACGCTATCAAGATCGAGCATAAATTTAAGAAGAAATGACGAGAGTTTGGATCTGCAAACCCCTCACAATCGAAGCAGGGAAAAGACAACCCCATCCCACACAACAAGGGACCAAGTCATGATGCCCTCCCTCAAGACAATCCGTCCAAGTCGCAACATAAGAAGGAAACAAGAAGATGAAGAAAGACACGGGAAAATGATGTGAGTACCATAAAATTCCTTGGCACAACACCGACGAATTCCACTCCAAGGAGTCCCTTGTGGTCGAGATGAAGGCTTCTAAGTCAGACGCCTATTTTGATTCCGAGTCAAATCCTAACGGAGGGAAGCAGATTATCGATGTTGAACCCAGTGCCACGGTCACTACCACCAAAGTCCGACCAAGCGAACCAGAAGAACCATAGGAAGGGGAACACCTCTTTCACTCATATATGTGGTTCAAGGGGGCTCTGTTTCATTTCATTTTCAACAGAGGTAGTCAAAAGAACCCGATTTCAGTAGATTTCATCAAGCGGTTGGACCTGCCAACGACACCGGACCTGCAACCCTACACCATCGACTGGCTTTGTCAAGGAAGAGATCTATGTGTCATCCAACAATGTCGTCTACCCTACGACATCAAGCCTTTAAAAGATGAGGTACTATGTGATATTTCTCCCCTTGAAGTTTTTGATCTTTTAGGACAACCATATTTGTGGAAGCGTCATGTTGTGTATGAGTCTAGACCGTGTAGTGTTATTATTACCTTGGGTAGACAATTGTACAAGATCCCAGAGTTGACACCGCCTACTACTATTTCTTTAATCTATGTTAAGCAATGCAGTAAAGTCATTTGACAGACCGAGAAGTTTGTCTTCTTTGTGATCCATGCTCACAGTAAATAGAAGGTCGTCGCCACATATGTGGCCTCTATACAAAGCCTCTCTTTGCAGCAACAACAAGTGGATGGGATCGTGGAATAATACAGAGACATCTTTGCCTGACCTATAGGGGTATCGACACACTGCCAAGTCAGGCATCCAATTGATCTGACCCCCGACGCACCTCTACCTAATGGGCCAGTCTATCGGTGCTCGCTGATGGAGAATGACAAAATCAAGCATTAGATCCAAGAGATTCTTCAGAAGGGACACATCAGACCCAGATCCTCCCCTTGCAGAAGCTCGATTGTACTGGTGTAGAAGAAGGACGGGACTTGGCAACTCTACATTGATTACAGAGCCTTAAACAAAATCACAGTCAGGAACCGCTACCCCATTCCCAGGATTGATGAAATTCTTGAACAACTCAAGGGGGGGGATTTCTTCAACAAGATTGACCTGAAGTATGGCTACTACTAGGTTCCCATCAAACCAACTGATGTCTAGAAGACAACCTTCAAGTCTAAAGAAGGTCTCTACGAATGGCTAGTCATGCCCTTTGGCTTAACAAATGCACCAACCACTTTCATGAGGTTGATGGATGATGTATTGAGACCTTTCACCAACTCCTTTGTGGTAGTATATTTGGATGACATCCTCATCTTCAACAGAATGTGGGAGGAGGACATGCAGCATATTCAACATGTTTTGAGCACTCTACGACGACACAAGCTTTATGCCAACTTAGAAAAATGATCTTTTTTCATGAACAGGGTCTAATAACTGGGCTACATTATTGATGAGCACGAGGTACACATTGATCCAAATAAGATCCAAGTCATTCGTGACTGGCCAGCTCCAACCACACTGACTGAGCTTCGGAGCTTCTTGGGACTAACCAATTTGTATCGACGGTTCATGTTGGGATTCTCCCATATTGCATGGGCCCTCGGCTAGGTAACAAAGGGCAGTGGTAGGGAGGATTTTGTGTGGGGGAAGGAGAAACAATGAGCATTCAATGATCTGAAATATTGCTTGCGCTCAACTCCCATACTCTCCTTGCCCGATCTGCAACAACCATTCGAGATTGAGACTGATGCATCTGACTATGTTGTGGGAGCAGTTCTCACTCAACACGAGCATCCTGTGGCATACCATAGTGAGACACTCTTTGATACTGTCCAAAAATATCCCACCTATGATAAGGAAATGTATTCCATTATACAAGCTTGTGGAAAGAGACGATCATACACATTGATCACAAGCCTCTGTAGTTCATACAAACACAGGGGAAATTGTAGAACGACTGCCATCACAAGTGGTCCACCTACATGTAGCAATTCCATCTCAACATCAAGTATAATATAAGTATCTCTAATCATGTCGTTGACTGTCTCAGTTGGCCTCCTATGGTTGCACTCACCACTTTTCTCTAGTCCTGTGGACATGAAGCATCAGAGTGGTCCCAACTTTATCAGCAAGATCCAAACTTCGCCACCACATATCAACTCTTGGGTATAGACACCACTGTCACTGATTTCCAAATTTAGGACATACTCTTATGCCACCTGGGCCATCTCTGTGTTCCTACAAGTGAGCGTGCAAAGCTAATTTGGGAAGCCCAATATAGTTGGGTGGTAGGAATGTGGTCATTCTTTAGAAACATTTTTATTAGCCAAAACTTCGACAAGATGTCAACAAGTATAATTGATCTTTCACTACCATCCATCAAGAAGAAAGGCTTATACACCCTCTTCCTATTCCCGAGAAGCCGTGGCAATCCATCTCAAAGGATTACATGTCTGGTTTTTCATCAACCAAGCACGAAAATGACTGCGTGTTTGTGGTCGTTGATCGATTTTCAAAGATGGCCATCCTCAAAGCCTGTAAGAAGAATGTCACAACGTCTGAGACTGCCAAGCTCTTCTTCGAACGAGTTTGGGTCCACTTTTTGATACCAGATAGCATCATCTCTGACCGAGAAACCAGGTTCCTCAACACCTTTTGGTCAAGTCTCTGGTCTCTGTTGGACACCAAGCTCACAAAATCCACTGCTTTCCACCCCCAAACTGATGGCCAAACCAATCTCGTCAATTGGATAATCATGCACATCCTACGCATATAAAATTCTAAGCATCCACGTACATGGGACGAGAGTCTCCCATATGTCCAACACAACTACAACAGGGTTCTCCATAGTTCCACTGGCCACAACCCATTTCAGGTGGGTCTAGGATTCCAACCCTTGGGACCCATTGATGTTGCACTTCCTATTGCCACCACAAAGATAGACTCTTCCCCTGATCATTCTGCAATCGACAAAGCCACCAGATTCATTGAGTGGATTCAACACATTCGCCAACATGTCCAGGAGATTTTGCAGAAATCCAATGCTAAGTACAAGCAATTCCATGATCAACACAAGGTGCCACACCAGTTTCAAGTTGGCGACAAAGTCTGGTTACATTTGCAGAAGGAGAGTCTCATCGGACCTCATCGGAAGCTTCGCCCACTCTGTTATGGGACTTGCACTATCACCAAGGATGTGGGTAGAAATGCTTTTGAGCTCAACACTCCACCCTTCCTTGGTCTGCATCCAATATTCAATGTGGACCTCCTTAGGCCATATTTTCCACCATTATTGGACACCTCTGAGATTGTCAAACAACTGACACCAACAGAGCTCAACCCTAACTGCATGGAACAAGCATCGACCGATCATATCGTGGACACACAGTTCAAGGGCACTCGCCAACAATGGATCCAGCTTTATTGAGTTTTCAAGGCAGGGCAACTCCTACACCAAGGCAAGTGGCTCACTCGGGGACAAATCCAATAGAATTTTCCTCACCTGATGGGGGAACTCAATGCAATGGAGACCATTTCTTCCTAAGGGGGGAGGATTGATCCAGGTGGATATTGGTGGCCAACCAATTATTCCAACTAGCTCCTTGTGTTCATTTTTGTTCAACACGTCTTTTTGTACTGCTTTATAATTGTGCATTCTACACTTCTAGGGATTTCTGAAGCCTCACACCTTCTCCAGGTGGATACGGTTTGCCTCTCGCCTAATCCAACTAGCTTATTTTGTATGTTTTCATGACATTACATCTTGTTGTACTTTCAGGGTTGGGTTGTTTTGGGGCCCTAAATGTTGTTTTTTTGGCTCGCCACAATGAGACTGTAGATGGAGTCAAAGTCTGATGGTGGAATATGTAGTTATCTGAAAGACCTTTCCAATGGCCTATCACGCGCCTAAAACAGAGGTCATATGCAAAAGTTATGAACTTAGGAAGTTGAGGTACCAAATTACACCAACTTACCCATAGGGCCCATGTGACTTTTGGTGTTTCACCTTCTAGGGTTAGGTTTTTGGATGTCTAGGGTTTTGGAATTCATGAGTAATATGAAAAGGGCCTATGGAGCCTCATTGTAATCCATTCTGCTCAGATTGATGTGCATAGAAACCAAATCTCTTATCAGAGATAAGTACCACCATTCGAGCAAGTTCCAGTTCTACAGTTTTACAGTTTCAGCCTATTTCATTATTTAATAGAAGATATTGTTCATTGGATATTTGTGTTATTCTTCCCATCTCTGTGTTTATTGTATTCAGTCTGTTAATTAGTTCGTTCCGCTCCTAAATCCGGATCACACTTCCATTGTTGGGTGTGACAACTAGCATATGTGTTGCGCTAAACAAAGCATTGTTGCCACTTGGTAAATAAAAATCCAATGAACAGATAAATAAACACTTGTCTAAAGAGGGATAAACTCATAACACTTGATAAAATATCGCAAAATTAATAGACAATGACAATAATATTCTCGTAGTGGAACTACTTTGGTGTGTGATGATTGTGCCCACTTAGAACTACGCTAAAGTATAACATGTTTAGAAATTCAAAATAGACAAAGATTAAAAGTTTTTTATTTTATTTTGGAAGCTAGCGGTGACGATCTTTATCAAAAGACTAGCACCTTAAATTTTTAATAAAATGTCATTGTACTCCTACACCCTAATCAATATGGGCCTGGACTCTTCCATCTAGGATTCTGCAGTAGGCCAATGAAGTCTGTATCTAGGAAAATAAATAACTTCAAGCAGTTTCAAGTAAAATTTCCTAGAATTCAAGAAAGTTGCGCAAATTATAGAATTTGGGCTGCTCATTATAGTGTTTGGAATATTGCATTTGGTAAACGTAGTGGATCTGGATTTCCATGAGTGGTCAATCTTGACGAGTGGGACTTGATAGGTTTTGTGCTCTGGTAAATTGGTTCCTTCACCTGCAACAACACATTAACAAGGCGATTACTATCAATTTGGACATTTGAACATTTTGTGAATAAGAGAACTACAGAGTAATTTTTCAATCAAAAGTAAAAACCATGGTAGCTTTTCGAATGGCCCTGTCTTGTGAATCCCATATTGGTTGTGTGATTAGCGACATAACTAGGCTTTGTTGTATCCTTTCTCGGTACAATGATTTCTATTGATGTCGTTCGTTGAGCACAATGCACCATTATTACGAAAAATCAGTTCAAAAGTCTTAAACAAAATGATTAGTTATGTTCCAAAGAGATTAAAGGTTATTGTGAACAAAATAATTTAAATTTACCTTGGACATGCCTTCTCTTGTTCCTATTGGTGACCCTAGTTTCTTGAAATCCCCTGGTTTAGAGCATACTTGGCCTTTTTTTTAACTCAACAACTTTTTTCGTTATTTCTGATTGAATTACACAATTACCTGTATTGATTTTGATTTTAAGCAATTCTTTTAAAAAGTTGAATCTCAATCAATATTCCATCTACTAAATTTCTCAAATAACATAGCATCTACTATTTCTCCAATAACATGGTTAAATATTCTGATAACTACTTGGACGACCTATTCTAAAATAAAAAGATGAAAACTTTAGTTTATCAACCTGTATTGATTTCGATTTTAAGCAATTATTTTAAAAAGTGGAATCTCTGAAATCTCAAGAGAATAGCGACAGATTCAATCAATATTTATCTTAAAACGTTGACATCCCATCTCCTATTTCTCGAATAACATAGCTATTAGTATAACTACTTGTATGATCTATTCTGGAATAAAAAATATGAAGACTTTAGTTTACCAATGTAGCTAGAGCATTATATTTCAACAATATTTCTTTCTCAAATCATGGTGGGAAGATCTTCATTTTCATTATATGTCAACAATATTTCTTTCTCAAATCATGGTGGGCAGATCTTCATTATCATAGCAGATCATGGAAAGTGAATTATAGTAGTTATCATGTTTGAAGATCTGTTGATGGTGGTGTTGATTTGTTGATGTTGGTGATCCCTTTATTATCTTCTGAGTATGGAGATTTGAATGTAGCTGGTTTTAAGGTGTTGGGAACTAAATGAACGTGATTTTAAATTCTCATATCTAGGCAAGAAAACTGTTATGGAAATATCGATTATGGTAGTATAGCTGTCAAAATGTAATATAGGTTTTATTTTAAAACACACTCATTTGAAATTTACAAATTATTTTATACATTAAAACAATGTGTAATATTTATGATATATCATTTAACACGATTTTTAATAATTTATATATATATATATATTATTTTGTATATAATGTTTTAATATATTTGTCACGCAGTTATTGCATAACACACAAACAAACAAGCATCATTCAAGGAAGAAAGGCAGTCTTATTATAAATATAAAATATTAAAATTTTATACAATACAAGTTTTCTAAGTTTTTTTTAGTAAATTATACATCAAAATTCCACTTTACCACTTTATATTTATGATAAATCTAACTAAATTTTCTTGGATTAAGCATTGGTTGTAAAATCTTTCTTTCTGTGTCTGCAACAACCAAGAATGATAACAAATGGTACAAAATAAATCGGTTCTCTGATGTTGTTATTTGTGTTTTCTCCAATTACTGAGAGACTTTCGTTAACAAACATACAAATGAGTGCTTCTGACCTTCATTTGGTTCAAAATGCAACACAAAGGAGACACACGATAATTAGAAAAACAGGGAAATGATTTTCTACTTTTGCATTAACAGACAAACAAGCATCATTCAAGAAAGATTCCACTTTACCACTTTATAATTATGATAAATCTAATTAAATTTTAAAATTTGCTTGAGAATATTCACAATTTTTTTTACAATAACAAATTATGATTCTTAATGATATAATTTTATTAAAAAAGATTCATTCACATATGAGCACCTATCACACCCATTAATAACAATATTATCTTAAGACATAGTAGCAACAATTATGATTCTTGATCATATAGTTTTACTTGCAAGTTTTAATCGAACAAGATACCTTTTTCCAGTAATATTGTCATCGTATTCTGAAAGAAAAAAAATAAAAAAATTCTACAAATACGAATATAAGGAGTGACACATTGTGACACCCAATTTTTAAAAATTCCAAAGTTTAATTGTAATGGTGATTTTCCATGCAAACGTATGAGTTCATGGAGGAAAACAAACAAACCGACATGCTAACAAGAGAAAGGAACTCCCTCTTTCCTACTATTGACTCTTAAACGCTTCGCCCAACATCCCTCTTGTCTTTTATTTCATCCTCAGACGAATCCACCTCTTCGCCATCTATTTCTTTTTGGTTTTACCATTTTTCCAACTATTGTGTAGTCATTGTCCAGAACTTTATGACACATAAAAAACCATATTTTATTATTATATATTGTTTCTCTCGGATGTTGCATTCTGAGGGTCTTGAAAATGTACTCATTGTCTTTACCAATCCCGTTATTTTGAAAATGGGGCACCCACTCAAACTGTGAGAGTGAATAAAGATAAAGATGCATAGACATTTAATTCAATCAAACTACCTTAACCAGTGACCAAAGTCAATAAACTACTGCAATAATTTACCATATATCACTTTTTTTAAAAGAAATTCACTAGTAATATTACATTTTCTTAGATACAGAATGTATCATAACACACAAGGCAAAAGTACCAACAATGCCGCCAAAAATCCCAACTCATTTAAAAATATAATATATATATATATATATATATATATATATATATATATAAAGAAAAGAGATCAAGACAAGGACAACCATGTGACATGAGTCCGAAATACAAAGAATTTACCACAAACCATCATCAAACAAGTGCTTTCAACCTGTCCAATAAAATAAAATGGTTAACAACCACATCCAAAATCTGGTAAATATTCATGTTCCATCCCAAAAAAATC
>ML810480.1:150427-176102 GCA_009831015.1 Picea engelmannii | reverse complement strand
AAATAGAAAATAGACAAGATAAAGTGTTGGACAATGACATAAAGAGGTGAAGATAATGGCGTATTGACTAAGGCAACTTTGTGGAATGAATATGAGAAAATTGAAGCGTTGGAAAAGTTGAAATGGCGCAATTTTCCCACCATACATTCAAGTAAGACGGTTCGCATCAAACCATTCAAGTAAGACGGTTCGCATCAATTAAAGTCGGAACAAGTAGCTGGCGGGGCAATTTCTCAGCAAATCAAGAATTACGGTTCACTCGCATCAATTCAAGTCGGAATAAGTAGAGAATAAGAGCGTAGTCTAAGCGTACACGCAAAGACCATTTGGTTCCAGTCACTCTACGACGACCTGGCTCAATACCTTTCGTTCCATATACCAACATTTTGTCTTTTCCTTGTTATTGCCTCACAATTTTTTACCTTGTTATTGTCTTACAATTTTATTCAATGTTGTAATAATTTTAAGATTATAAGTTATAAAACATTTCTTGATAATAAGAGTGACAAAAATCTTGAAAAGAAGTTTCTTTTTATTCTATAATATTTACAATTTTTTTCAAGGTCAAAATAAGATTTACATCCACCATTTACTTTTTTCTCAATACAATAGTTCCAGTTAAGTTTGTGATGTAAATGGACTCACATATATTTGTATAAAATCACTTCCTTCAAGTTATTGTTATCATACACTAAATTATCACAAATAATATTTTTGGATTTGATTATCATAAATTTTGTCTTATCAATATTAACAATTATTACATATAATAAAGAAAAAAATCCTTAATATTTTACCAATATTTATTTAAAAAACACTCAATTAGAAAGACAATCAATCAACTTATTTAATTTAAGATCTAAAACGATTTTTTTTTTAAATATTTTTTTATTATATTTCCACTCATTTAAAAAAGCCTTAAATGATATATATACCATTATATTAAAAATGTAAACCTTTCCCATAGTGGTAAGCGATATGATCTATAAAATTCACATTGCTCGTACAAATTTTGCAATAAATTTAATTTAACGATTTTTTTTTTTAATAAATTTGTAGCTATCATCTATGTGGCTTTTGTTTTACTTGGGGAAGATTATTGTCGAGGTGTAAGATAAAGCTTCTCTCAAATAGAGTGGTTTATATAAAGTTGGGCATAATTTCATTTTCATTAAAATTTTAATTAATTAAATTATTTTGTTTTTAATTAATTAAACTATTTTGTTTTTAATTAATTAAATTATTTTGTAAGAGGTTTTAAAGGTTTTAACTAAACTCAAATTTTTAAAAATTAAAATATTTTAAATTAATAATAATTAAAAATATATATTTTCAAGAATATGTATCGAGATGGGTGTATTGGGAGTGCTACCAAAAGAAATATGCCTTGAGTTTAGGGATGAGGAATGGATTCAAAACATAGATTATGAGCAGATTCCTTTCCGATGTAGGATATGTCATGAACATGAGCATCTCTACAGGGAATGTCCTTTAAATAAATTTACCGAACAATAAAAAACAAAACAACCACAAGATGAAGAAGGTTTTGTTCGGCCAAATTATAGGGGCAGAGGGGGTAGGCGACAAAATAACCCCCGTTTAGGCACACCCGAAACTAAAAATAGATTTGAAGGCCTGACGGAGAATCACACCCAGGAAGGAGATAAACATCAGGAGAAGCAAAAGAAGACAGAGACAGACAAAAAGGAAGCAAACATGGTGCGGGAAGAACATCCAACTCAAAGCATTAACAAGGATTCCAATGGATTGCCACTGGATCAAAACCTAGATGTAAATATTCCAATGCAAGAATGTGACGAAGATTAAGAGATGACACCTAGCAAGATAGGAACCGAAGACCTTGATCTCTGAGATATAGTGGAATGGGAAGGTGTCGACCTTCAGAATATCCTAGAATAATGGAAAAAGAAAGGAATAGAAACCATACCTCCAGACCAACTAGATTGAATGCAATACCTATTTCTAATGAGAGAGGAGGAAAGATCCAAAGGGACTAAGCGCATGCATGGTGAGATAGGAAATTTGGGAGTTAAATCAGTGAATACCCAACAATATTTGTCACTGAAAAAAACCAAGAGGAAGAAGGGTAGAAAACCAAACAATGTCGTGCTACAGGAACTCGGGGCCTTGCTGATAAAATCCGGTAAACCCATTGGGTTATAGCCTGAGATTTCAACATAATTTTGACACTGGTAGAGAAGAATGGAGGAATCCGTAGATTGGATAGAGATGCAGAGGTCTTCTCTGACTTGATAGAAAAAGACATCCTAGTAGATATAAGAACACACAACAAAACTTTTACCTAGAATAACAAGAGAATTATGCATCACCAGGTGGCGTCAAGGCTATATAGATTCTTAATATTAGAATCCTTAATGATGTAAGGTATTGGCATGGAAATCAATATCCTTCCATGGGGAGGATCAATCATTGGCCAATACAACTAGAAGCAAACTTCTAAGGAACTCCAAAAACACATCCCTTCATATTTGAGAGCTTTTGGCTGGACCACCCCTCCTTCATGGAGAAAATAAAAATTTGGTGGATAGAGGATATCCAAGAACAGGGAACCAAAATGTACAGAATCCAAGGAAGACTGAGACATGTTAAGAATAAAATCAAACCATGGAACCAAGAAGTGTCTGGGAACATAGTACAAACAAAAAAATAATTGGAAATTCAAATGGAAGATATACAAAAATATTGCATTTAGGATGGTTACAATGAAGAGAAGAAAATGGAGGAAAAGCACCTTCATTGGGAATGGGAGAAAGGTTGTATTCAAGAGGATATTTTATGGAGACAAAAATCCAGAGCTTAGTGGTTAAAGGCAAGGGAGAAAATCACAAGTTTCTTCCAGAAGTCAACAATTGCCCATAGGAATCATAACATAATTTTGAAAATCAGAGATGAGGCAGGAAAAGAGATAAAATCTCATAAAGAAATTGAAAAATATCTAGTTCAACACTTCCAGGACATAGATAAAGAACTTGAATTCGACATTTCAGAGACCATACCAAGTATTTTAAGACACATTCCAAGATTGGACGCAGAGGAGCATAATCAAAATTTAAGGAAGCCAATTACGCCAGAGGAAGTAGATCAAGCAGTCCAAGAGATGCCTAACGGGATGGCTCCTGAACCTGATGGCTTTACTGTGGATTTATTCAAATCTTATTGGGATGTGGTAAAACAAGATATTTATGATATAGTTGAGGATTCAAATCTATAAAATCAACTTTCATTACTCTGATCCCCAAAGAGAACGAAGAAAGAACTCCAGATAGATGTAGACCGATAGCTCTCTGCAACATGGTTTACAAGATAATCTCCAAGGTCATAGAAAATAGATTGAAACCCCTCCTTCCTATTATTATCTCAAAGGAACAATTGGGCTTTGTGGAAGGCAGGAAAATCTTAGACAATATCATTCATGCCCATGGAATAATCCACGCGTTGAAAAGTAGGAAAAAGGCATGCATGATAATACAACTGGAATTTGCCAAATCCTATGATAAACTAAGATGACACTATATGAAAAAAACCATGGAAGCCTATGGATTTGACAATCAATGGATAAAATGGGTAATGGCTCTGGTTTCCACGACTAGTTTCTCAATTTTGGTAAATGGATCCCCAACTAAACCTTTTTACCCTTCTAGGGGAATCAGACAAGGGGACCCTTTAATCCCCTTTTTGTTCATACTTATGATGGAAGGATTAATTAGAACAATTAAAGAAGCAACCTCTGAGGGAGTAATAAAAGGCCTACAACCTCACGAAGCCATCCCCCCAACTATGCATAAAAAATTTGTATATGATACTATGTTACATGGAATTGCAACAGTCAAAGAGGCGACTGCCTACAAGGAAATTTTGGATAACTTTGCAGAAGCTTCAGGAACAAAGATTAATCATTCCAAGTATATGATATTTTTCCTTAATACTCATATTGATGTTCAAAGAAACCTCACTAACATCCTGGGTTTCAAGAGGAAAACCTTACCCACTAAATATTTGGGAGTTCCTCTCACGGATAAAGTTGGAAAGAAATCAACTTGGGAAAATATGATAAACAAGCAACAAGATAGAGTTAAAATATGGACCTATCAAGCCCTAAACTTTGTAGGAATGCTTGTGCTCACAAAGACAGTTTTACAGGAGATTCCAACTTATTTACTTTTAGTCTTCCCAACACTACCAGGAATTTTGTAGAGGATCAAAACTATACAAAGGAATTCTTTATGGAGAGGAGCAGAGGACAAAAACAAATGGGCGTTAGTGGCATGGGACAAACTATGTTGTCTGAAAAACAAAGGAGGTCTAGGGTTGCAAGATCCGAAAACAAGAAATGATGCGTATGGAGCAAAACTCTAGTGGAGATGGGTAAAAGAGAGCTCAACGCCCTGGGAAGCCTTTTGGAAAGCCAAATATGCCCCCAGATGGAACCCTTTGGACCTCATACAATTCACAGGATCAGGGGAGGGATCGACCATTTGGAATATGGCTTGGAGAAGTAAAAGTATGATTCAGGAACACTGTTTTTGGGAAATAAGAAATGGCCAAACAACACATTTTTGGGAGGATGCATGGAAATAGGAACCAAGACTAGAAAACCAGGATAGATAATTTATCAAGCAAGATTTATACATGCAGGGAAAAGTTAGGGTGCATCATTATTGGAAATTGAGGGAAATAATGTCAAAATGGAGATGTTGGGACCCTATTCTCCCACAAGATCTCAATCAAAATTCCCCGTTGGTTAAAGAATTAAAGGAAGATCTTCAGAAAAGAAATATTCTATGTTTAGAGGATGAGGACCAACTTTGGTGGGGCAGACGAGATGGGGGAGAATTTACCCTGAAAGAGGCATGACACTATATAGTGTGTCATGATAATAGAAACCCATACCCCCTCTGGGAATGTTACAACCCTAAATTGCACCAAACATGCATACCTAGCATCAGGCCATCTAACTTACTATCTTTTCCAAGCCATCACTGAATAAGGTCTTCAAAAAACCATTGCTTTGAAGGTATATGTGCCCTGCACCACTACTGCTTGTGTACACACGCCTGTTGATCCACTACAACCCGCTTACACTCACAGAATATCACGGAAAATGGAAAATTTCATAGGATACTGGTTTCCAGGCCATTACTTAACCATTTGACTGCCCATAGCCAATCACTCCAACCGTTACTATCCCTTTTGACCTATAAAATAAGGGGTTGGGGTCCCATTGCAGAAGGAGGCACGAGAGCAAAGGAACTTTGCCCATTTTATCATTCCCCCTTTGCCCCAATTGCAAGCCCTTACCATTTCCCTAGAGAGAACTGAAGAGGAGAAGAATATGTGGAAGATGTTGGTGCATGGTGAAGAGGAGCCCAGGACCAAGTTCGAGGAGCAGTGTCGGTCTCATGTTGTAAGTGACTTTTGTGAGATTAATATAAAGAAGTACTTTTTCCGTCCCGCCAAATGACGTCTTAAACTTATATGATTTGTTTACATTTCTTGTTTATGATATCTAACTCACTAATCCATATGTAGAATGCATTCTTGTAGTTTCTTGTTTGTCTTTTGGTGAATTCAAGTTAGCCTTGGGAGGAGACTTGTAATCAGGAAAAAACTAAGCACAAAGAGATCGACACCAAACACGGAGTTTAAGGTATGCCTACCAGATCCCTATACCTTTTCTTTTATGTATGATTGTGGGGTAATGTCAAGATAGTTGATAAAAAGTAGGAGACTTTAGATGGTTAGCTCTACCTACATTTTATACCTTTGGTGTAGTCCGTAGAGGGGTTTTCCTGCTATAGCAGAATTGGTGACTGTACTGGGGAGTGCCTCTAGGGTATTTGGGGATATTTCTTTTTGGGTGCTTTGAATCAGTTTATTCTCTGTTTTCTTAGTTTCTACAAGCTTCTGTGTCTTTAATGGATGTTGGTCTTCCATACCAGTACTCCTTGCCTATGCTGGATTGTTATTCTTTCATTTTTTTGAGGAGTTATAGAGGTGCATGCGTCCTCCAGTGGGCCTGCATGTGTGCATACACGCCCTGCCCTTGGACAACCCGCGTACATACGCTGGCTATTGAAGTGTCAGTAGCGTGCATGTTGAGAAAATTTTTGTAAAAATAAGAGGCAGTCATCCTCTTCCCTATCAGGAGTCACACTCCTCAGGGGTTTTCTTGACCTGGTACTGGTCTTTGTTATAGCAATCTATAGGCTAGGCATGACTTCAGTTTAGCTTTCTTTTGACCAAAGATTTCTTGTGTTTTCTTTAAAATAGGGTTTTTAGACAAGTTGGTGAGTCTGCTTTGATCTACCTACCTGGTATTGTTAGTCATTCCATGCGATCTGCATTTGGGCCTGAATTCATTTCTTGGTCCTGTCTTGTCTTCATTTTTCCCTTTTTCGATGTATGAAACAATAAAAAAAAATCTTTCTTTACTTTGTTTGGTAAAATAGTTTAGGCTTGTCATTTAATTTACAGAGGAAAAATAAGGTTTTCCTAAGTTCTTTACTTGAATGCTTAGGACATTAAGTATCTCGCAGTTGAGCGAAATCGTTTTTTGAGTTTTTATTTTCAAATATCTGAGAAAAGTAGTTACAAAAAGTTTGGTGAAAGAGTGTCAATTGGAAAATATTTATTTGTGAAGAAAGAAGTACTTTTGTTTCCAGTATCATCTTATGCTCTTCTCTTTCGTCTCTTAAAGAACATCACTAGTTTCACTTTTGTTCCTTTTGACTTAAGACAACCACTAAAATTAACGCCTAATTAAAAGTTACTAGACTTTGTGTTTGTAGGGTCCATCAATTTAGTCTAGGCTAGATCTTTGATTTAGGATTGGAGAGGAAACTCTTCAAGGCTACAAAAACAAACATAAGCATTTGAGCTAGGGAGTGCTTGAAAGTCTAGTAACTGTGAAAGTTATCCAGGACCCCCCTCTAACATAGGGGGTAAACACAAGGTCACATAAGGAAAGGTAGTGGAGATAACCCCTCCAAAGCCGGACCAAGAGTAGTGGGGAACACATGTAGAGGGGTTATCTTGGGATTTCGTTGATTGCATTTGCCATGGATCTTCGTGGGTCTCGAATCCATTCGAGGTCCTCAGTCATATTCTGGAAAAATTAATTTCGATACCCTTGGTAGGTTTTGGTCTTGATACCCTGCTCATTGTGGTCCACCCGATTGTCGATTGTACCTGCCTGGTGACTGTTCACACGCTGGAAACCTAGTTTCCTTTATCTTAGTGACTTACACAGGTGACTGTGGGGGTATACCGCGGTACCTAGGACATACATCAGGCCACACATTGCAGAGTATACCTAGAGGGTGATTCCATATTCAAGTTGCACTTGCACTGGTAAGTTTCTCTAGTGTTGGTTGGTGTAACTGTTCTTCCAACTAGCTAGTGATCTGCTTGTCTTGTCTCATAGAAGATTTTTCTAGTGTGTGTTGGTTTTTAAAATGATTATAGAAATCCCTAGTGTGTCATTGATCTTTTCACACAGTGGAGGATCAAGAGCTTCGCCGATCGCGAAGGCTTTTGGGCCTGTCGCCTATTGATCTCGAGCCACCCTTGCCACCGCTAAGGCGAAAAATAGACCAGCAAGGGTCTTTTGAGGTGACCGGGTTACAGGAAATTGTACCCGACTTCTCTCTGAGAGGATAACATTTGATTCCAAAGGAGCCGATCATTTCTAACCTCAGAGCAAAATCTCTTGGTCTGTATAACCCTTCAATCACTGGTCTATTGGCACCCATCGTCGTATAGGTTCGACCTTACGAGCGTCAAGTAGTGTCATAAGAAACAATGGAAAAAAATGATGCTACTTATTCAGGGAACACTCATGTTCCCTCTACGACTGTCACTACAGGGGGTGTTCCACCTTCTAACCAACCGTTGCCGGTCCGAACCACTATGGTCTCAGAGCAAGAGGGCGAGGGAGAACCCTCTTTGTTCTTGGCTACACCCTCTTGGAATTCTTTCCGAGACACCATCAAGGAACAATATTATCTCGTGGGGAGCTATGAGGACAAATACATACAATGGACTACGTTGCAACAACAAAGGGACCAAGATGTGCATGAGATGCCGAATCTGTTTCATACCCTAAGCACAAAGTTGGGTATCAAAGATTCAGAGAAACATTTGGTGTTAAAGTACCGCAATTGTCTACACAGATACATTCAGGAGGAAATGAAGTTCCTCGACATCTCCTCACTTGGTGTGGCATACCGATATGCTGCCAAGATTGAGCAGAAGTTCAAACAGAAGAAGCGAGACTTTGGGTCTACAAATCAGAAGCACGGGAAAGGTACTCCCAAACCACAAAACAAAGGACCAAGCCAAGGCGGGGCAGCCCAGGACAACCCGCCAAAGCCACAAGAAAAGAACAACACCACGAAGCCAAAAAAGGACACGAGGAAGTGGTGTGAGTTCCATAAGAGCTCCACTCACAACACAAGTGTGTGTCGGGCCAAGCAGTCACTGGTAGCCGAGTTGAAGGCTTCTGAATCAGATGCATGCTCCAACTCTAAATCAGAACCTGACAAGGGGAATGACAGGGGGAAGTAGATTATCGATGCGGAGCCCAATGCCACTGTTGCCACCACGAAGATCCAGAAGGAGGAACCAGAAGATCCAGAGGAGGCAGAGCATCTCTTCCATTCCAAGATGTGGGTAAAGGGTTCCCCGTTGCAGTTCATTGTCGACAGCGGGAGCCAGAAGAACCTCATCTCGGTAGAGGTCATGAAGTAGTTGGGCTTGCCGACCACAACACACCCACAACCATACACCATCGGATGGTTGCACCAAGGATGAGACCTCCGCGTCAGTCGACAATGTCACCTTTCCTACAACATCAAGCCCTTCACAGATTAGGTATTATGTGACATTGCTCCTCTTAATGTTTCTGATGTATTATTAGGCCAACCATACTTGTGGAAGTGACATGTTGTGTATGAGTCCATGCCTCGTGCTATTATTATCACTTTGGGCAATAAGCTGTACAGGATACCGGAGATAGCACCGCCTACCACCATCTCTTTGGTTACTGCAAAACAATGCAGTAAGCTCATTTCCAAAACCAAGAAATTTGTTTTCCTAATGATCCGCCCTTAAGGAAAGCGGAAGACTGTGGCCATGACCTCTAGACAAGGCCCCACTGCACAAAAACAACAGATGGATAAGGTCGTGGAGGAGTATGAGGACATAATCACCTCCGTCGCAAGGGTGCCTCTACACTGCCAGGTCAAGCACCCCATCGATCTAACCCCAGGTGCACCGCTGCCCAATGGACCCATCTACTAGTGCTCTGTCCTAGAGAATGACGAAATCAAGAGGCAGATTCAGGAGATATTGCAGAAAGGTCACATCTGGCCGAGTTCATCACCCTGTGGGAGCCCGATTGTATTGGTGCAGAAGAAGGATGGGACTTGGAGACTCTGCATTGACTATCGGGAACTGAACAAGATCACTGTTCGGAATAGGTACCGGATCCCATGGATTGATGACCTTCTGGAACAACACAAGGGGGAAAAATATTTCAGCAAGATCGACTTGAAGTCTAGGTATCACCAGGTACCAATTGAACCCTCTGATGTGTGGAAGGCTCCATTCAAATCCAAGGAGGACCTTTTCGAATGGTTGGTCATGCCTTTCGGGTTGACAAATGCCCTTAAAACCTTCATGAGGCTAATGGATGACATCCTGTGGCCATTCACCAACTTATTTGTAGTGGTGTACTTGGATGACATTCTGATCTTCAGCCAGACTTGGGAAGAGCACCTCCACCATATCCGACAGGTCCTCCAAACACTGTGGCAACACAAGTTGTGTGCCAATTTGGAGAAATGCACTTTTGGCATAACCCAGGTTCAGTATCTGGGATACATTATTGATGAGCGGGGGGTGTATGTGGATCCAGCAAAGATCCAAGTCATTCGGGATTGGCCAGCCCCAGCCACCCTAACAGAGCTCCGTAGCTTTTTAGGTATTCCCAATTTCTACCACAGGTTTGTGTTGGGATTCTCTCATATCACTTGGCCCTTAAGTCAAGTCACCAAGGGAGGAGCTAAAACAAAATTCTTTTGGTCTGAATCTCAACAGAAGGCGTTCGGGGAGTTGAAACATTGCCTCTGCTCTGCACTAGTGCTCACATTACCAGACTTGCAACAACCATTTGAGATCGAGACAGATGCCTCTGTCTATGCTATTGGGGTAGTCCTTACTCAACATGGGCATCCAATGGCATATCACAGTGAGACACTTTCCGACACAGTCCGGAAGTATCCCACTTATGACAAAGAAATGTATTCCATTATGCAGGCTTGTCAGCAATGGAAGCATTACATTTTGGGAAAGGAAACGGTCATCCACACAGACCACCGACCCCTGCTATTCATACAGACATAAGGGAAGTTGCATAACGATCACCATCAGAAGTGGTCCACATACCTGCAACAGTTTCATTTGAACATTAAGTACAAAAAAGGCAGCACCAATAATGTTGCATACTACCTCAGTCGACCACCCATCGTGGCACTAACCACTGTTCTCAACTCTTGTGGGCATGAGACTTCTGATTGGCCGCTTCTCTACACAAGTGATCCAGAATTCGGCCACACATACAATACACTCTTGGAGGGTAAGAAAGTTCCCAATTTTCACCTCCAGGATGCCTTGCTTTGTCACTTGGGACACCTTTGTGTTCCTTCAAGCAAGCGTGCCAAGATGATTTGGGAGGCGCACTATAGTCAAGTCGCTAGGCATTTTGGGGTTGAGAAAATCGTGGCAGTACTGCAAAAGCATTTCTATTGGCCGAACCTTCGACAAGATGTCGGGAAGTACATCAAGTCCTGCATTGCTTGCACCATTGCCCATTGCCAAACTGACCATCAAGAAGCAAGGCCTCTATACTATGCTTCCTACCCCGATTCGACCTTGGGAATCCATCTCTATGGATTACATGTCGGGCCTTCCTTCTACTAAGCATGGCAATGACTATGTTTTTGTGGTCGTCGATCAATTATCGAAGATGTCCATTATGATGGCTTGCAAGAAGAATATCACAGCAAAAGCCACTACTAAACTCTTCTTTGAACAAGTGTGGGTACACTTTGGGATCCCACAGTCTATCATCTCATATCAGGACAGTAGGTTCCTCAGTACATTTTGGTCCAGCCTCTAGTCGATGTTGGACACCAAGCTCACCAAGTCCACAACTTTCCATCCGCAAACTGATGGCCAGACAGAGGTCGTCAACCGGATGATCGTACACATTTTGTGCATGTACAATTCAAAGCATCCATGCACATGGGATGAGAGCCTCCCCTATGTACAACACAGCTACAACCGGGCTCTCCATAGCTCAACTAGCCACAACCCCTTTCAAGTGGTCTTGGGATTCTAGCCACTATGTCCCATTGACATAGCCATGCCATTTGTGGCTACTCAGGAAGATTTAGCTCATGTCCAGTCTGAGGTGGATAAGGCAAACAACTTCATTGAGCACATTCAACACATCCACCAACAGGTTCATGACATCTTGGATAGATCCAATGCTAAGTACAAGCAATGTCATGATCAACATCGGGTGCCACACAACTTCCAAGTGGGTGACAAAGTGTGGCTGCATTTGCAAAAGGAGCGCCTCGCTGGACCCCACCGCAAGCTTCGTCCGCTTTGATATGGGTCGTACACCCTCACCAAGGCTATAGGGGAAAATGCCTTTGAGCTTAGCATTCCACCATTCCTTGGTTTTCACCCAGTGTTCAATGTGGACCGCCTTCGGCCCTACTTTCCACCTCTACTAGACACATCCGACATCGCAGAACAACTCACACCAACAGAGTTAAATCTAGATGGCATGGAACAAGCCAGAACTGATAAGATCATGGATACACAGATCAAGAACACTTGAAAACAAAGGATACCACTATATCAAGTTGTCAAAGCAGGCCAACTCCTTCACCAAGGCAAATGGCTCACCAGGGACCAAGTTCAGTAGAAGTTTCCTCATCTCATGGAGGAACTCAATGCAATGGGGACAATTTCTTCCTAAGGGGGGAGGAATGATCCAGGTGGATATTGGTGGCCACCCACCTATTCCACTTGGACCCCCACCATTGCTTCTTTAATTTTTTTAGTTTTCACACAGTTTACTATTTTTAGCAGTTTTTTTNATTCTTCCTAAGGGGGGAGGAATGATCCAGGTGGATATTGGTGGCCACCCACCTATTCCACTTGGACCCCCACCATTGCTTCTTTAATTTTTTTAGTTTTCACACAGTTTACTATTTTTAGCAGTTTTTTTGGGTCCTGAACTTCCGGGGCCATTTTGAGGCCCTAAATGATGTTTTTTTTTTTTGGGTATGTTTCTGTCGTAAACTATAATCTAATGATGCTATTTTTCCTTGAGCGTTGTAGGCCTCGGATAGATCTTTCCAACGAGCTATTATATGCCTAAAACGGAGATCGTATGCAAAAGTTATGACCCCGGGAAGTTGATACACCAACTTACCCAAACGGGGCCCACATGACTTTTGGCGCTTCATCTCCCAGGGTTAGGTTTTTGGATGTCTAGGACTTTTGGCATTCCCGTTTATTGTAAAAGGGCCTTCAAAGCCTCATTGTAATCATCTTCTCATGGATGAGAGTAGCAGCCACATCTCTTCTCAGAGATAAGCTACCAGCACCCTAGCTAGTTTATTTCCATTCTGCCTGTAAGCATATTTCAGTAATTTGTTATTAATGAAATGAAGTATTATTTTTGCTGCATCTCTGTGTTTATGTGTATTTTTGTATTTCATTGTGTTCCTACATAAATCCGGATCACAACTGATGATGTCTCAACAAGCGTAGAATCTGTACGCTGATCACGACCATGGTTATTACCAGAACCCTGGACAACAACCTAACTTTTCCTAGAAACCTGGTGCCAGCCAAACTCCAGGCTCCTTTTTCCCTGGTTATAATCAACAACCTAAACTACCTTTTTTGGCAACAGTACACTTGCCAAACTTGTCAAGGTTATTAAAGGACCCCATTTGTCACGATCCGCGTTGGCCTCCTATGCCGACCAAGTTGCCTTCAGACATTCCAAAGTTCAAGGCTAAGCCTAACGAAGATCCAGACGATCATCTGACTACCTTCCATCTATGGTGCTCATCCAACTCTTTGAGAGACGACTCCATCCAGTTGTGATTGTTTCAACACACTCTCATCGAGAGTTTTGTGAAATGGTACATTGAGCTCGACCACTCAAGATACTCTTCCTTCGGTGAATTGGCAATGGCTTTCTTAAACCATTTCCAATTTCTTGTGAGATACGACGCTGACACCGAATTGCTGGCCAATTTTGAGAAAAAAAAAGCGGACCATATCTCATATCACATCTGAGAATGGAGACGCCTGGAAGAGTTTGATAAAAATTCTAGTCCCACCAACATTCTTTCTTGAGTGGTTCCTTAAGTCTTTGGTACCCCAATTGTCTAAAGACATCACAATGTCAGGGGTATTTTCAGAGGAAGATGCGATAATGAGAGCCCAACAAATAGAACTAATTTACTCTCAATCTGATTTACTTTACAAAGTTTTTCCAGATGCACCATGATCAATACTTGACAAGACCAGACAGAGGTCTGGACCACATGCCGATGGTATTGTTGGTTCAACACAAACGAAGCCCGTTGATCAACTGTCAAATCAAATACAACAATTGTCGATACAATAGACAACGGCTAGCCAGACCACTAGTTTGACTGTTCCCCCTACCCAAAAGTCGGATGTACACAGTGTGCAATTGAGAAACCCAAAGGCCACCCAACAACATGAAGGAAGAAGAAACAACGAAAGAAGGTTAAGGGGGATAAGAAACCTACCGAAAATGCTAGCGGGGGAAACACTGAAAATAAGAAGTCCAAGTATCCATGTAATATTTGCAAGGAATACCATCCGACTCACCAGTGCCCTCATCTTGCGGAGGCCTAGAAGTTATTGGAACAACAACAACCTACCATTTTAACGAACTCATTTCCATGTGGGCAAAATTTAACCCAAGCCTCTTCGAGCGTGGAAGGGGGCAGTCAGGGACCCCTTTCGTCTGTGAGTAATCCTTCGTCTGCGAATGTCTACATTATGAAAGGTAGCATTGATATAACGATTAGGACATGCGACTATCGAATGCAAAACACCTCTGAGAAGGGTAAAGAAGATGAAAACCCATCTCTTCCTCTCCAGATTGAGAAGACATTGGGAGAAACAATGGCACGCATCCCAAAAGGTGCATTCAAGAAAGCTTCGCACAACCCAAATGCAAGGGCCGCTCAGATCTACTCCATGGTGGAGGATTTGTCACAAACCCCTTGTGCGATGTCTGCTTTGAAAGTCCTCCAGAGCTGCCCTTCCCAGAGAAAGGATCTGTTGCTGAGACTTGTAATCCAGGAACAATCATGCTTGATACGACCGACTTAAAACCTCGTCTTCCTTACCATGTAGCGTTTCAGATAGTAGTGGCTTACACCATGAAAACTTTTACTCGGAACATTTTCCGCACGGTGGTTGACGAGGGTGCCTCAACATGCGTAATGTATTTGGCATGTTGGAAGGCCATTGGCCAACCCGTTTTGTCTCTATCACCTACTCTTCTCACTGCTTTCTACGGTCATTCGTTCTGACCACATGGAATCATCCCCTCTTTTCCCGTGCAGTTGGGAGGGAAGACCGTGTGCGTTGAATTTGAAGTGGTCGATGCGTCTCTCGACTACAATATTTTGTTAGGAAGGAGTTGGACCTACGCTATGCAAGCAATGGTCACGACAGTTTTTTGGGTCTTGTTGTTTCCACACGAGGGCTGAATTGTGACCATTGCTCAATTATCCTTCTCTCGTCCTGACGCTTCATCAGGGGTATCCACGGTCCTGATGATTGATAACCGTCAACATGACATCGTCAATGTAGGGGTTGGTTTTTTCCCACCTTTGATGGGTACCTTCGATTACCCGCCTCTGACCGACAATGTCCATTTCATGTCGGTTGTCCCCAACCAGCCTAGGGCCAAAATATTTCAAATCGCGTCATTTCACATGAATTACTTTAACAATCTGTGGACTCTTCCTTCCCCATTAGCTATGATGGAAAGGATAAGGCACCATGGAATGGCCATGCCTTTGTCCGTGACAAGAGTTGCGTACTCTATAGTACAACAATCTTTCGTCGACCCTAATCTGACTCCTGCGCAGGCGTTAGATCCGGTTCTCGAGCCTAGATGGGCTCAAGGTTCCCTCACCGATATTGATTCTTTAGAGTCTTTCCCTCAGATGAGGCGATTATTGAGGCAATGACTAGTCCGGATAGACCCTGGGATGATCTTCATCACAGATCTTACTTCCTCCCAGAGTTAAGAAGAATTGAAGCAGGTGAATTCACTATGACTATGACTGGAGATAAATCTTGTCCTATCAATCCTTTGACTATGCATGTTTTTTACACTGAGGGAAATATGGAAACGATCACTAAAACAATACCTATTGATATCTCTAGAATCCCTGGCGTCGTGGAGAATATCTTCGTCGGAGTGAACTGTTCCCCCAAGGAGATTCAAATCTACACGGATTTATTTAAAGAATTATGCGACGTGTTTTCCTGGTCTTACGAGGAAATTCCAGGCATAGAACCAAGAATTGTCGAACATGAAATCATGACATATCCTGATGCTAAGTCGGTCCGGTAGAAGCTTTGTCTAGTCAATCCTAGGAAAGCAACAACTATTAAGGCTGAAGTAGAGAAACTACTCCAAGTTGGTTTCATCTAACCCGTCCAATTGACTTAATGGGTGTCAAATCTCATTCCAGTCAACAAAAAGTAGGGTACGATTTGCATATGTACGGACTTCCATGATTTGAACAAGGCCTGCCCAAAGGATAATTTACCCACACCATTTATTGACCAGATAATCAATGAATGTGCAAGTTGCGAGGCCTTTTATTTAATGGATGGTTTTTCGGGATACAATCAGATACAGATCAAGCCCAAATACCAACACAAAACTTCTTTCATCTATCTGTGGGGTATATTTGCTTATCGAAAGATGCTTTTTGGCCTGAAAAATGCTAGAGCTACGTTTCAGCGGGCCATGTCTTTTGCTTTCCACGATCTCAAACACATAGTCGAGGATTATCTCGATGATTTAGTGTCACGATCTTGCAAGAGAGATGATCATCCCGCACACCTCTGACTTATCTTTGAGCGATGTCGCTACTAACGGATCTGCTTGAATCCAAAAAAATGCAGTTTTTGCATCAAATCGGGTTGTCTGCTAGGTTTCATAGTTTCAACAACAGGGATCATGGTCGATACTCTAAAGGTAGAGGTGATAGTTTAGTTTCCTCCCCCGTGCATAGTCCCTCAGTTTCAAAGTCTACAGGGAAAATAAATTTTTTTACGGTGTTTCATTGCAAACTATGCCGAGATCACAAAGGGTTTTATGTGTTTACTAAAGAAGGATGTTCTTGTTCATTGGGATGAAGCTGCTCAACACTCTTTCGAAGCGTTGAAATGTGCCCTCATGTCTACCCCTCTACTGTGACCACTCAATTATAATAAATATTTCTTATTATACTTGGCCGTTGCGGAGTTGACCATCGGTATGGTCTTGGTTCAGGAAGATGATTTGCTCTCAAAATATGTGATTTATTACCTGAGCCGAGGCTTGGTTGGACTGGAACTCAATTATTCCCACGTTGAAAAATTTGCATTGGCAGCAGTTCATGCTGTCCAACGGTTCCGTCATTACATATTTTTTTTCAAGACCACCGTCATTGCTATTGTGAATCCGTTTCAATCCATGTTGACATGATGAGTGATCGGCGGAAATATCAGTAGATGGATAGTTATCCTCCAGGAATTTGACTTAGATTTTGTTTTGGTGAAGTCTAAGAAGTCGTTGGTCTTTGCAGAACTCATCTCGGAACTTTCGGTCGAATCAGAAGATGTTATCCCCGAGGAGTCACCTATCAAAGGAGACATGTTTTTGATCGCATCTTCAGACCCCTAGTATGGAGATATACTAGTCTATCTCGAGAATTTGAAGTTCCCTACCTCTACTTCTTGTGATGAGTGTCACCATATATGCCATCAAGCCAAAAACTATCTCATACTTGAGGACAATCTGTATCGTCGAGGTGTAGATTGCATCCTTCGCCGGTGTCTCACCCATGAAGAAGAGAAAATCATACTTAATGATTGCCACACTGGAGCATGTGGTGGTCATTTGTCTGGGTTGGAAACAACCCAAGAGATTCTACGAGCTGGTTTCTTTTGGCTGACATTAAGAAAAGATTGTGTTGAATCAGTCAAGAAGTGCCACCCATGTCAGATCTTCTCTCGAAAGATGAGGGCACACCCCACTCCCATGTTTCCCATCATCACAGTTGGTCCCTTCACCAAGTGGGGGATTGATTATGCTACATGCAACCCTCCTTCTGCAAGGGGGCACCGTTATATCATCGTAGAAGTAGACTACTTCATGAAGTGGGTCGAAGCTATGCCAACATTTAAATATGATGGTGAAACCGCAACTCTCTTTTTGTTTAACTAGATAATAGCAAGGTTCGATGTCCTGAGAGAGATTTTCACTGACCATGGTAGTCACTTTCAGAACAAAATGATGTCCGAGTTAACATCAAATATTGGGTTGAGGAAAGAACATTCATCACCCTACTACCCACAAGTGAATGGTCAGGTGGAAGCTGTGAATAAATCCCTTAAGAATATTTTACAGTGAACAATCAATTCGACCAGGTCAAATTGGCATTTGATGTTGTATTCAGAATTATGGGCCTACCGAACGTCTGTTAAGACTGCAGCCGGTTTCTCACCTTTTCAACTCATTTACGGGCTAGAAGTAGTCTTGCCTATAGAGTGCCATATCCCCTCTCTAAAGTTGGCAGTATAGCTATTGCCAGACACTTCACCGCTTGAAGAGCGTTTATTATATCTTGAGCAACTCGATGAGAAACACCGGGATGCAGCTTTGGCAAACGAGACTCACAAACAAAAAGTCAAGTGTCAATATGATCGGTCCGTCCATCCTCATATTTTCTCTGAAGGCGACCTTGTCCTAGTCTATGACCAAGATAAGGACCCCCTAGGTGTTACACATTATTTTCGTCATCCCTATGAGTGTTAATGATGTAAACCTATCTATTTTCTTCAAAGGGATCAGTGGCCTGATTTCCTGAAGAGAGAAGGGAGAAGAACTTTTCCTGAGAAAAGAAGTTGCATTTTCCTTTGTAAAAACCCTATAAAAAAGGAAGTTCGCAGGTTGCTATATAGGCAGGGTGCGAGAATGACTAATTCTCACAGTTTGCACCATAGCTGGGTTGCGAGAGGTTCGCAGGTTTCTCTATAGGCAGGGTGCGAGAATGCTTACATGTGGGAAAAACGAGTGTTTTCTCGAATATTCTAGAAGGAGAAACTTCCATGGTGAGGTGCCATCCGAATGGTGTGGATCTTACTCGCTTTCATGATTTAGT
Source organism: Picea engelmannii (assembly GCA_009831015.1). Classification (NCBI taxonomy): domain Eukaryota; kingdom Viridiplantae; phylum Streptophyta; class Pinopsida; order Pinales; family Pinaceae; genus Picea; species Picea engelmannii. Next base: position 157,536 of record ML810480.1, on the reverse strand, counting down.
GGGATCCTCCTAACCTCCTCACCTTATCCTCTTCAACTTATAAAAGGAGAAGAGCTCTCATGGAGAAAGTTAGCTTGGAGCTTTTGGGATTGGCTAAGTTGGATTTGGCTTGGAATTATTAGCTTGGTTAGAGTGGTTTTGAGTTTTTCCTTTGTCAAGATAGATTGTGAATACTATCAGATCTATGCTCTCATAATTCTTGGAGTGAAAGTGCGTGGGGAACAAAGGACAGTTGGAAGGGACCTTATGACATCAGGTTCATCATTGTATGAGCATTGGAATGGAGCTAGGATGGCGATGGCGATGGTGAGAGGAAGCGACATTTAAATGGTATGTCACTCATCCCTCTTTAGTTAGTAAATTCAATATCTAAAACTTAAGGAAAGCGTCATGTTCTGGTGTGTTTTGTTCTAGATCTAGGTGGATCTAGGGAGACCAGTTAGTGTCCGCACCTACTGATTAGTTCGATAACACTGGCGGAAGGCAAGTTCAAACCCATGTGGTTCAGACCTTTCAACGTGAAGGAGGTTCTAAAGAAGGGCTCTTATCATCTGGTGGAATTTGAGGGAAATACTTTGGCGGAGCCTAGAAATGGGTTGTACCTCAAGAAGTATTACTCATAGGTGGGTCACCTTGGGTGACTTCTTGTAACATATGTATAGTCCTGTACATTCTCTTTTTAGTTTTTGTCTTTTTGGTTTTATGGACGTGTCATTTTTGATGTCATCTTTTTCACTGTGGAAGATGTCAAGTGGATCAAAGGTTTTCATTGGGTTTGCGGATGACGCTAGCTAGCACACCTGGAAGCTTGCTTCCGCAGCTTGAGTGATTTTCACACCTCAGGGCCAGTTTCTATCTTCAGGAGGTATCTGTTTAGGTGACGCCACAAACAATGTCACCAAATACAACACCGTCTTAGAGTTGCTTCGTGACGCTCTGTTGCATGGTATCTCTCACCTCCGGGTCTACCTAGACGCTCAACTATTTGTGTCTCGGTTAAATGGGGTTTACTGTGTTTACAATCCTACTCTACACCGAAGGTTCCTTAGGGTACATCTCTTAGAACGAAGATTTGATTACATTACGTATATCCATGTTCCTAGGAGATTGAATCAAATCAAAGATACTCTAGCTAATCATGTATTAGATTGGCATATTGCACACATGTAAGAACAATCACACACACGTACATGTAAATACATTTGTAAAATAGATGTAACCCAAAAAACATAAAAAGATGAAAAAATATCCATATATATATCAAAAATATCAGAGTACATGGGTGGGCGCAAGCACCTCAAAAATATGTCTAGTAAGAGTCACAGGGCTTATGCCCTAAAAAATATACAAAAAGTGCTCTCGACACATAAGTAGTCTAGCCTAGCTAAGGGCGGGTCCTGTTGGACCTGCCATAGTGAAAAACAATGTTTGCGAAACATTGAAAGAGATGGACCCAGGTCCATGGCACCCCAACTACATGAGGTTGCATCGACGGTGGGAGATCCTCGATCTCTGCCATAGGGACTGTACAAGTGAGTGTGGTAAGGTTCCACTCTAGCCATCTCAATACTCTCTCAACCTCTCTAGCTGGAGGCCCCCCTACTGCTACTACTGGTCCAGAGGCTCTAGCCAGTCCTGCCTCTGGTCGAGGACGTCGCCTAGTCCTCGAGAAGTCTGCTGGATGCACTAGTCCCACATCTGTACATAACAGATACATAAGTGTATGATACTCTAGTATACAAAAAAATGATATATATAGAAATGACATAAAAATTAAATAACTTTGAAAAGAAAACTTACCCATCTCTCCTTGCTCCACTCTGGGAGGTAAAGGCATGTCAGGATCCCTAGAAAAATTGATCCCAGCATAGGGTTTGTCCTCTATTTTCAGAATTTGTCATGCCCACCAGTCAAAAAACTTGTCATCGAAAGCCTCAATGGTCCTCCCTCCCCCTTGTTGAGGCAACAACGTCGCCCATCTTCATAGCGCTGGGAGAGAGGCCTCATGCCCTCGTATAGTCTCTTGAGGACTGAGACTGGGTACCCTCTTGAAGAAAAAGGAGCACAAAATGGTCCCAAACCCGAAGTTACGGTGCTCTCGTATTTGACACTCTGTTCGTTGTCTCCTCATGCAATCCAACATGGTGGTACTCAAGTCAAAAATCCGTGCATTTAAGAACTGTATTGCACAATGCATGTGTGCCTGAGAAGCCTGATGTAAATTTGTGGATCCAGTGATCCACCCAATGAGTAGAACTATCACTTTGAGTGATAGGTTGTTGATCTTATTTATAGGCACCTAAGAACCCACCTTCTCAGTACCTGCCTCGCAATGGAGCCCAATCAACTCCTCAATGTTGTGAGGCCCGGGGGGGAAAGTACGCAAGTTGAATGGGTCCCCTCTTCTTGAGAGCCCAGTTAGGAAGTAAATATATTCAATCATTGGAGTCAACAACTGCACCTCGTGCATGAATGCCTCAACGTTAGGATGCCAGAAATCTATCTATGCATTTAGCAACCTGGGTTGTTCCCTCATAAACGAACACTAGAAAAACTTTAACAACCCACATTGTGACAAAATAGCAAGAGCAATAGGGTCTTTGGAGACCAAAAAATCAATGTCCTCATGCTCCCTCTCTCTCCAATGCACATACATCCTGCAAAAACAAATCAATGGAGAGTTAACTCTTGCATTTTCAATTTTTCTCACTTATTGAAGGGTGTACACGGCCTATCTTGAGGACAACCGCATGTACACATGGAAAACTTATCTTATGCTCACGTGTACATGTAGGTTGTGCTTGGATAGCCCGCGTACACGCAGGGATGACCTCCTAAAAGGTCAACGCCCCACCCCCCCCCAAAAAAAAAATGCAAAAAAGGAAGAAGGAAATGCAAGAGAGGTTAGTATGTACTTACTTGGTCCAAACGAAAGTTCGTTTCGTCCACTGAAGCTCCCAGAATCAACTCTTTCAACAAAGGTTTTTTTTTTTTACTTTTGGTCAATTCTCAAGTTACAATGGTGATAATGAGCTGCCATCATTCTATTTATAGACTTTTTGGCCCCTTTTGTCATTTTCCCTATCTTTTAAAATTGTTTACTACAGTTCTTGAGTTTCTCAGGGGATGTTACGATAAATGTTACTTTGGGTATTTGGAATTTTTTTTGAGAGTTGGGTCATGAGTAAAGGTCTTTTGGTAAAAAATTGTTTTTACAACTTTGTGCATGTAATATAGGATTCCACCTCCACTTGTTGCACCTCGTTGTATTTTTTTCTTTTCCATAGGATCGATCCCACGGAATTGCAACATGCAACCCTCATTCCTTCTCTAGAAGTGTCGTAATTTAGTGGTAGAGCCTACCTTCACATGGATGCCCTAGGTAGATCCTGGTTGCATTTTGGCATCCATGCCGTCACTAAATGATTATAGGCTTGGGATTCCTTATTATTTTTTCCTGACTACAAGTTTGAGCCTAATTTGCATGATTCATTATCACTCTTGACCTCACCCTCGGGAGTCCCAAAACAATGGGTCTTCTTTTAATCCCTTTTCAGACCCTCTAAATATGAAAATATTGTCGAGCGATCTTGTTTCCCTTCACGCTCGCTAAAATGAAATTCAAAGGCATGTTTGTACGATGGTAGTTTACCCCTTTTTCGGTTTGGATGGTCAATTGTACAAACAAAGGTATACTCCAGGAGCCTCGGTTCTCTAGAAGAGTATTCTCAAGTATAGATTTACCCCTTTTTCGGGCCCAAGGGACTAAATTTATGGAAAAGGAACCCCCATGGAGTCCATAGTTAAGCTCTTTTCATACTCCCTAAAATTGAAAATATGGTCGAGTGACCTTGTTTCTTCACACTCGTTAAATTGATCAAGAAGAACATCCCTGACGAAGTCCATAGTTAAGATTTTTTCAGACTCCTTAAATATGAAAAAATTTCCGAGTGATCTTGTCTTTGTCACACTCGTTAAAATGGTTTTGAATAGACGTCTTTTCGATGCTAATTTACCCCTTTTTCGAGCCAATTAGACTACCTTTGAAAAAGGTACCCCAGTGGAGTCTCCTTTTACGCTTTTTCAGACTCTCTAAAAATGAAAAACTACCGAGCTTACCTTCTTTGGTCTCATTAAAATTACATTGAAGGATGTTATCATTGTGTCTTATTAATCTCATTTATATTCCCGCATCTTTGGCCTAATGCCAGCTCCATGTTGCTCTCAACTGAACGATCTAAAAGCATGCCTCATACGCAATCCTTGTAGCACTTTGCCTTTGTGTCTTGACACCTTGATCCATGGAGGATTTTTATTGAGTGCCCTTTTCCTACATATGTCCCCTTGCTTTGAGCATCAATGTGTTCCTTGCGCTTGGAAATAGTATGTCTGTGACACTCGATCCTCCTTTGTAATGTAGAATTATTTATTCTTTTTCAAAAACTTTCCACAATTATTGAAAAAGACAAAAAAATCAAATATACCCCAAAAAGAGGAAGGGAAATGTATTTTCTTTTTGTTGACATCACAATGAGTCACCCTTGGACAAAGCACATCCTTTCGTTTGTTCGTCAAACTCTAGGATTCAATATGACCTTGGGAAGCTATTCTCACTACATAGAGTTATGTCCTACTCCGTTTGGTTACCCTTCTAAACATTTGGAGAGTTTGTGTTGCCTCCTGCATCATGAACTTATGTCAATGCCATGCTCCTTGAGTCTCATATTTTGTTTGTTTTTGTCCAAGGGAAGTCTTACTAAACTTGAGTCGATCCTTTTGTAGTTTGTCTCTTGTCCTCATGCCTAGCCACCCTGAAAGACCAATCAAGTCCTTGCTCAAAATCAATGAAGTTCTATGCCTGATCATCAAGATCCTCTTGTCTATTCCTGATGAGTCATCGAAGACCTATGGGTAGTGAAGTTGTACACCCATATTACACTCCTACCCGAGTTTTGAATATTTTGAAGTTGTTGCTCGAGCTTTGAAGACCTCATCTCCAACCATCGAGCATCATTGGCTTCTGGAAGATGGATACTATACATGTATATCTTTTGATTTTTGAGATGTAGATCCGTTGTGTACTACTCATGGATACACTTTGTATAGTTATATGACATGGATCTGCAGTGCATTTGATTGGTAGCCATGTGGCTGGTCCATCACAAGAAAATACTAACTTGGGAGAATCTGGTTAAAAGGGGTCTCAGTGGCCCCTCAAGATGTCACCTATGTGAAGGACATGAGGAGATGATAAATCATCTGTTAGATGGGTTACGTTACTCAACAAGGTTATGGGACTAGGTGGCTACCCTGTATCGACAAACAAATAGAGTAAGAGAAGATATTCAAGTGACCCTGAGGAGCTGGAGGGTCTAGTACACAGATAATGAAATTGTAAATTTGTGTTGGGGATTAACTCATGGGTTTGTCAACATAGGAATAGGGCATTGATATAAGAAATAAATTCATCCTTTCTACTATTTGGTGTGTACCTTCTCTTTTGTTATTCCACACGTAGCAACAATTGATAAATTTACTTACTTTACCTTCACTTACACACTCCACAAAGGCCATTTGGTTCCAGTGGGCCATTGAAGTCACTCTACAATGACTTGGCTCAATGCCTTTCGCTCCATATACCAACATTATTGTCTTTTCCCTGTTATTGCCTCACAATTTTATTCAATGCCATTGAATTGATATTTAATTTTAAGATTAGAAGTTATAAAACACTTCTGGATTTGCTCGATCTTTCTCCATGATTTTCTAGAGATGCTACAACCCCACACTTCACATCCATATAAGATAACATGAGTGCCAAAAATCTTGAAGAGAATTTTCTTTTTATCCCATAATCAAAGATTCATTGATTTACAATTTTTTTCAAAGCCAAAATAAGATTTACATCCACCATTTTTTTTTCTCAATACAATAGTTCCAGTCAAGTTTGTGATGTAAATGGACTCACATATATTTGTATGAAGTTACTTCCTTCAAGTTGTTGTTGTTATACATAGAATTATCACAAACAATATTTTTGGACTTGATTATCATAACCTTTATCTTATCAATATTAACAATTATTGCATGTAATAAAGAAAAAATCCTTAATATTTTACGAATATTTATTTTAAAAAACACTAAATTAGAAAGGCAAATCAATCATCTTATTTAATTTAAAATCTAAAACTATTTTTTTTAAATAAAATTTTATTCTATTTCCAATCATTTTAAAAAGCCTTAAATGATATATATATACAAGTAAATAAAAAATCTAAACCTTTCCCATAGTGTTGGGTGATATGATGTATAAAATTCACATCGCTCGTTCAAATTTTGCTATGGTAAAATAAATTTAGTTAAGGATTTATTTTTTTTATAATAAATTTGTAGCTATCATCTATGTGGCTTTTGTTATACTTGGGGAAGATTATTGTCGAGGTGTAAGATAAAGCTTCTGTCAAATAGAGTGGTTTACATAAAGTTGGGCATAATTTCATTTTCATTAAAATTTTAATTAATTAAATTATTTTGTAAGAGGTTTTAAGGGTTTTTAATTAAAATTAAAATTTTTTAAATTAATAATAATTATATATATATATATTTTTAAATGAAATTTCAAAGAAATAATTTAATTTATTTACTTAGAATAATCAATTTTTCTCATGTATTTGAAATAATTTAATTATATTTTGTGCTCCGATTTTTCTGATATGGTTTAAGAAAGTTACCTGCATGGGGAATAGAGGGGGAGGGAGTGGGGCTCCCTCCTATCAACAAGTAGTAGTGGATAGAGGGAAGGGTCCACGAGGAGGAGGTTTCAGGGTACCACAATCTGATGCATCGGGTTCAACGCCAGGCCTGAACAAAGAGGACATGCAAGAGAAAAAACTGGGAAAATTTGTCAAGGCCTCGGATGCCACCTTAAAAGGAAAATATACCTCATTTGCAAGAATATGTATTGATATGGATGTATCAGGAGCACTACTAGAAGCAATATTCCTGGAATTTAGGGACAAGGAATGGATTCAAAACATAGATTATGAGGAGATTCCTTTCCGATGTAGGAGATGTCATGAACATGGGAATCTCTATAGGGAATGTCCTTT
>ML810480.1:111871-133983 GCA_009831015.1 Picea engelmannii | reverse complement strand
TTATTTGATGTTGTGTCTCAGAAATTCTACCAAAAGGATGTATAGAAAAGGGGATAGCAAGGGATAACCTTGTCGGATCCTATTGGCACACAAAATTTTGGGTAAATATCATGCACACACAATTGAAGTTGTGTGTGTCGATTTCAGTTTTGTGTGTGTGCTCAAGCAACTGCGCAAGGGATGACAGGAAGCGCACGCGTCAGATAAAGTTTTGTTAATGCACTTCAATTCAAATTATACCAATGTGCATCAGTCTGATCTTTGTGATGTACCCCTGAAATAAATAAGGCACTACATGCATGCTAGAATCAAGAAAAAATCTTTAAGAAATATCCCCGAATGATTACTATAGGCAGCAAAAGGGAACGTGGAGTAGTAAGAAGATGAGCTAGAAAGGTAGCCAATATTTCCATGATTCCAAAAAGGCTAAATGGAATGCATGCAGGTGACAGAAGCGTGCAAGACTGGCATCCAGAGGAGTGAGTGGGGTAGAACTAAAAGTTACAGAGCACGAGAGCTGCGAATCATATAAAAGGGAGCAATGAAAATCGAAAGAGAGTTATTCAATTAGTTGTTGGTTGATAATTGTGGGTATTGTTGTTATTGTTGTTAGTCAATGACCTTGTTCTTTCTATGAGCCTATGTTTTTTAATGTCTCTGATTGTAAGTCTGAGTTTGTCATATCTATAGACTTTGAAGGGAAGTGCATGACGCTATGTAATGTAATGTTGGGAAAATGTATAAGAGAGAAAGGCTTTGTTGTTGTCAATTGATGAGTTTATTAATGTATGTATGTGATGGTTGAGAGAAGATAATAAAGTTGAAGTGATTTTGGTATTACGATGTGTTGATCATGTGTTAATTGAATGCTTGTGTTGTTTTTGTTTATTGTTAGTTGTTAAGTAGGTTGCAATGGACTATATGAATCTCGACCCGGATGTATTTCTATGTAATTAGTCCTTCATCACTAACACAAGATAAAATGGACTCTGTGATCCTCATGGCATCCCAGGTGAGACCTTATTCATTCTTTAGCTGGGGATTGATATACTGATGCCTTAGGGTTTTTGTTAGTCAACTCTAGAAAAACCCTGGGTTCTCAACCCCCAACGTTAAGAAGGATGCACACAAGCATGAATGGCCCAAAAAATGGTTTGATACTTGAAGGTTTTTTATTTAATGATGAAGAGAAAGAATGATGTGGTATCCATCTCGGGAAGAAATTCAAGATTGGTTGACTGCAAAAGAAGATGAGTTTTCACAGTGGGAAACTGAAGGTTTAAATACCAATGTGAAGTGATGGAAGGACAAGTATATTTACTATGATATGCATGAACTTTTCATTATTGAATTTATCTATCTATTGTACAAATGGTTGAAGAGATATACTACTACTAATACTTCTTTGAGGCCGCAAAAACCATTGGTTTGGGATCAAGTCACGATCGATATGATGAAGGCATTGGATAACAAGTGGATTCAAGCCATCGGTTTTTGGTTTTATTAGGTGAAGGAAGGGTATATAATTGATTTTGTTGTTGATTACACTAATTCTTTCAACAAGGTTGAAAGAAAGCTCATGGAAGGTCCTTGGAGAAGATTGTTAGAAGAGATCCCACTCTTGATAAAAATGTTGTTCATGGAGAAAAGGTTTATCCACATGGATCCTGATAGGATGGCTGAATACACTCCCCTAGTGCTGGGGGGGGTGAAAATATAGGAGAAAAGTAAAATAAGAGATGGAACCATTAAGGAGGATCCATAAGTTGTTAAAATGAGGTGATGAGTAGGATGGACCCATAGGAGCAAAGGAGAGAGAGAGTCGAAATATATGAAAGAAGAGTCTAGTCAAGGAGGAGAGTGGAAAATATAAGCAGAAGGAAGATACCAAGGGCTGTGTGACGAGGGGTCAAACCCAGAATGAAGAGGAAGGAGACTGAACCAAGAGGAAGTGGAGAAGAGTGTGTTGTGAAAGAAAGGAGCACAGATGAGGATAGGCCTATGAAGAGTCCGACATTGAGAGTAGGGTATCTAGTGAATATACCGGTAGTAGTCGTAGTATGGGCACATAAGACAAGGTCTGAACCCCTTGGCTATTGAGGAGTGCCACACTTTGGAGGAATATAATGCATAGAGTAAAGGCACATAAGTAGGAGAGGAAGATGGAGGATCCCCTAGTGGTGGGGGAGAAGAGTTAGCAATAGTAGATGGTCTTGCGCGAATGTAGGTAGGAAACTCTCCGGGTTCCCTCACAAGAAATGTTAGAATAATATAGAGTTACCCCTTACACATTTGTACCCAAGAAGAAAGAACAATAGACAACGAGGGGATTGGATTAGAAGCAAGAGTAGGAGAAGAAAGGAGAGAAGTGATGAGTGAAGAAGAAGATGAAGTTGGTGCTACGTCTCTAGGAAGAGTATCAGTACAAAGATCCCAAACACCCTACAATGATTTCAGAAGACATAGTTCAAGATTAAGAATGGAAAATCAAGATAATACCCTGAGGTTACCCGTGTTCTATGGAACAGGTAGAGATGATGCAGAGAAACATTTGTTCACCTGTGAGGTGATATGGTCTGTGAAGAGGATTACATAAGAGGCATCAAATATTGCGCATTTGGAGACCACGTCCAAGGACATATTCCTGACATGGTATATGAAGTACAAGGCCACTACACCAATGGGACAGATGAGGTCCTTGACAGAGATCAAGAGATATTTTCTTAAGGAATTTCAAAATCCTAAGTTAGAGTCTCAATGCATTACAGATATTGAGGAGATTAATAAAAAACCAGGAGAAACTATGTGGGATTATGACCAACGGATAAATATTTTGTTGGATAGGTTGATGTTCTAGATCCAAGATGTGCATCATAGAGAATGGTTCATTGTAGGGTTGATTCCCCATATTTGAGTCCTGCTTACCCAACAAAAGGTGACTACTCAGGTGGAAGCAATGGAAATTACGATGTTCTTGGAGGCTACACCAGAAGGAGGAGAAACACCATGATGATGTGGTTGCAAGATATGGCAAAGACAAAAGTCATTCGTAGGAACGTATGGTTCACAATGTGCAGGTTAGAGGGGCATCATAGAGATGAATGTCCTACACTGGGAAACTATATACCAACAGGTGTGCTAAGTCAATTTTCGGTTGGACCTTGGGAAGAGTGGTGGAAAGTTTGCAGGGAGTGGGGCCATATACCAGCCCACTACCCCACATTGGAAAAATATCAAAAGACACATAATACTCCATTTTGTGAATTCTACAAGTCCAAGGGACATGATGTGAAAAATTGTTGGTCACTCCAGTTGATGCAAGGCCATACCCACGATGTATTATGGGTTCAAGAGGAATAAAAGGGTGGTGATCGTGGTGGTACTGAGAGAGGTGGATATCAATGAGGTCCCAGAAGTGGATATATTCATTGATGGGGATATGGAGGAGGAGGAGGTAGACCCCCCACTTGTTTTAACTATGGAGAAATAGGCCATGTGTCAATATTTTGTACCAAACCACATGCTCTTTGTGGGTACTGCTATATCCCCAAGCATGTTACAGAAGATTGTCCTGACTTACTAAAGAAGTGGGAAGAGAAGAAGGAACATTGAAACATGGTGACTGCAGAGTTACCTGGTAATCATAAAAAGTATGATGAAGTTGATGTACGGGTGATAACCTGAGGTAGAGAAAATATGGGAATGGACTTTGAGCATGGTGAAAGCTCGAGTAAAAGGCCAGAGGGGAAGATAAGAAAGGAAGTGCAACCCCATCCTAAGTTTGATGTTTCTCAGTAGAAGCAGTTTCTATGGGACGTGCAAAGAGCCATATAGGAAGAAAGAGCACAAGAAGAGTTGCAACCCATGACATAGAGGTCGCTTGAGGAGGTTCAGATCCATGAGGAAGTACAACAAGCAATGCATAGGTCACTAGAAGAGGCTTCCAACCGTGAATAATTGCAACACGCCACACGAAGGTCATTGGAGGAAGATCGCATGTGTGAATAAATACAATGCACGATGCATAAGTCCTTGGAAGAGGTGTGTAGATAAGAGGAGTTGTGACACATCGAAAAAAGGGAAACCAAAGAACACTTACATGAGAAGATGAAGCGCACTACACGAATTGGATCGACAAACAAATACTGAGGACCAAGTAAGTAACTTCTTGCATTGTCGTTTAAGATTGTTAAGAGATCTTGACGTTGCACAAAACTTGATGCATATGTTAGCAACCTGCATGGGGGAAGAAGGGACAGAGATATTTATATTAGCGCCCCCTACTAGAAAGGGATCTATGCTAGGTTAGTAAGCATAAGTGCACATGAAGAGAGTTCAAGATGACAACTGAACTTGGTAGTTATGAAATGGATGGGGTCATGTTGGATCTATGTTCTGACGTGAACATCCTACCAAAAAAGTCATGGGAGTTAATGGGTAAACAAAACTTGGTTTGGTCTCCCATTCAATTGTGGTTGGAAAATCAGTACAAGATCTACCCTATAGGGTGATTAGAGCAAGTTTAAGTAAACATAGAAGGGGTGAAGATGAAGGCTTATTTTGAAGTGATAGAGATTATGGATGATTATGATCCCTATCCCACCCTACTTGGCATTGATTGGGCCTTTGATAATAATGTTGTGTTGAATCTAAAAAATAAACATGTGTCATTTAAGACTGACTCCCCATGCATGATCACACCTTTGGATCCTAATGAAGGGGACAAGTACAATGAGTTGGTACATGAGGATGCACAAATCTTAGTTATTGAGAATATATAGAAGATCATCAGGTGCAGAGAAGATTATGTCAATCCCTTAGCGAATGGAGAACTGATTTGGTGGAGCATGAAGTCATATGACACTGATTTAGATGACACCATGGAGAGGTGGTAGCATAATATGTGTTGTAACCTAGGTCTACACCCCTGTCTCTCTCTCTCTTTTCTCTATGCCTTCATCATTTTTTCCTCTTCGGGTTGGTTAAGTCAGTTTACCATTTTTGAGCAACTTGGTTCTTATTCATTTCTTTCCTGTTTGAGTCTTTGCACATTTTTGTTTCTGTTTTTCCTGAAGGATAAAATACATGTCGTATTTGGTTCGGAATGCTTGTCATCACATTTTTCATTGATTAAGCTCACATAGGTCGACCAAGCAATTTTGCATGCACAAGAAAGGCCCGTAGACAAACACAACAATCCAGAGAAGTCAATTTTGGATTCAGATTGTGGGAACAGACAGGTTAATTTTCGATGATGGTGATCCATTAGGCCAATCAGATCGACGGATTTCGTGTATTCAGAGTGTCGAAATCGCATGGGGTTTAACATCAAGAATAACTCGAAGTCCCAAAGAGTCAAACTCCCTAAGTCCCGAAGAGCCAAACTAGCCGAAAAGCTGAAGAACCGATCACCCGAAGTCCCGAAGAGCTAAACTCCTGAAGTACCGAAGATCCAAACTAGGCGAAGAGCCAAAGTCTCGAGAGCCTGCCACATCACTCTGGGCCTGTACTACTCCAGGAGAACTTCATGCCTCACATTCAAAACTCCAGAAGCTCGAACTTCCGAAGTGAATCTGGATCATTGATCTCAAATTGACAAGAACCATTGATCCTTGCAGTAGGTAAATATCACCCAGATCATAGATTGTAATTAGATCAATGGCCACACTTCATTGCGGTGACATAAACTACCCAAATGTTAACTTTCTAGAGTGGTCCCGCAATTGGAACCATGGTATTGTTGGAAGGGTACGTGGCAACTTGTGGGGGATTGCGGGCCCAAAAGTTGTGTGGACCAAAACCACCCTCAACAACTTTCGCAATCATGTGCTTAAATGACATCAGGTCACTTCGTCACCTCCACTTACACTCCTACTACCGCTCAACTTTCTCCACCTGTATCTTTCACTACACGTCTCCAACTCCATACTCCCGATACCTCCATCATATTCACACCTCCTCTCATCTTTTTACATATGTCCTCACAGGTCATCTACCCTCATGTCCACTCATCCCACCTCCCCATTGGATTCTTGCATCCACGTCTCCCTTCATAATCATTGGGTCATCAACCATTCCATCGAAGCTATTCACAAGTACAGATGGTAGTTGACGGGGTCGACGCAGAGTGCGCTTAGCTGCCGAAATCTTTGTCACAGACAGAGAACATGGAGATCGTCCCAGTTCAACACAACTATTCCCAGAACACTTCCGAAGACTACCTTCTTCCTCAAGAAGATATCTTCCAATACAACCAATTGTCTCCAGTGGCCTTTAGCTCACAGGCATGCCATCGTTCAATGCAGAAATCCATTCTACCACTCCGAATCTTTTTCAGCCAATCTAAGTTCGTTCAGCACATGCAATATTTTTTCCAGTAGCAGTTCCTGTTGTGCCATTGCACACTCTTTTAGATTAAATAACAAGTGGTCTTATGTGTGTGATAAGAACCACTTGTTACCAGTTAAGTTTAGTACAAAGTGCGCATGTTGAACTCCTTGCAAAGTCAGTTATATTTTGAGTCTATCTTACAGTCAGTAAACTAGAATTAGGTCTCAGTCCCCTAAGAACGAGAGCCTCTGCAACGCTTTTAAATAGTTAGTTTTTGGATATCGTTAGGGTCAAATATTTTGGGAAAGAATAACACTACATCAGACTAGTTGGACCCATTCTATGCATGGATTAAAGCTCTCTACCTGGTGAACATACTCTTTATGACAATGTTTGTCTCCAACTCTTCATGTGTTTTTTATCTTATCTTGAATGCAGTTTTTTATTTGTGCAAAGTACATGTCATTTCCTTTCAACTATTGTGTAACGCATCTTTATTGATATGCAACCTGTGAAAACAGCTAATGATTGGTGAATATTTGTTTGTATCACAACCTAAAGGAGTAATTGTGTCTTGATACACGTTTAATGTCTTGAAATGATATTTTAAGTATTGAACTTCTTGCAGCAGATTATTCATTGAGTAGTTTGTTGTTTCCCTTTGTTTTCTATTATTTCACTAGTCTGGCATTAGTGTGCCACCATCCAAGGAGGACCCTCATCCATATCATTTTTCCAACCCAAACTTTCTTTTGTCTTGGTATAACAACTCTCTGACCAACCAACAAAAAACTAAAAGAAACAACCATTCTAAACTGATAGGTGGCCTAGCTTTTCCCTTTAGCAGTCAAGTGCAGACCTTAGGACCAACATCTTCTGGCATCGTTGCTGGGGAATGGAGTAATGAAAAAACTTTCCCTAGGAGAACACAAATTAATGAGCTCTGACCTTTGATGGTGAAAAAATATCAGACACAGATAGACTACCATCTTTCACCTGGCGACTTCACTGAGTAAAATTTAAAGAAGAAATATCGGCGCCCAGAAAAGGATTCAACAGATCCAAAATTAAGCACAGTAAAGCCTCCAAGGCTCATTCTAACCTTTCAAATAACACAGTAGTCTCTGGTCCAGATAGGCAACTAAAGAAATCCATTGTAGCTCAGAGGTATACTTCCCCCCTCAAGAGTAAAGCTACACAGAAAGAGTGTACGTCTAATCACAATCACAAGCAGCTTGAATTTGATAGCCCTGAGAATCATAATTCCAAAGGGGCTCAGACATCTTCAACTGATGATTCCACTTTAGCATCCAATCCTACATCTACCCCTACATCTCCCATAAATCTTTAGATTCCTATTATTCAACCCATGGCCCGTTAACAGGATGGATGCCATAATTGTTGCCAGATATGCACTCATAGTTCTGCCTATAGGCTTGCATGCCTTCCCAACCACAGATTACATGAAATATTTACCAAGATATGATGGGGAAGGTGAAGTAACTGTTGAGGAACATCTAGTAGACTTTTACACCTTTGCAGACAAATTTAACATTGATTATGCAAATGTGTGGATGAGGTTGTTTGTACAGAGTTTGGATGGGGAAGTCAGAAAATGGTTCAGGGGTCTTCCTCCATCTTCCATTGCAGATATTTAGGCATTAGATGAAATTTTCATAAAGCAATGGGGAGATAGGAGAGATTACCTCTACTACATCACTGAGTTTGGGGCCCTAAAGAGAAAGAGTTGTGAATCCATTTTAGATTTCACAAAGAGATTTAATAAGATGTATTGTAGAATCCCAGATGAAATCAAACCAACTGAAGCCTCTGCCAAGATCACTTATGCTAATTCATTCGATGCAGATTTCTCCCTCCTCCTGAGATAGAGAATATCAACCACACTATTGTCGATGCAGGAAGTAGCCATTGAAGTCAAATCTAATATTTTGGCATCAGACAGACTAAAGACTAGATCTGATAAAGAGAAGAAAAATCAGAGAGAGGATGCCCCTACCTCTTGTAACTCAAATACAGCTGATCCAAAGCTTGTTTAAATGACCAAAACTTTGAAGGATCTGACTTCTGAAATAGCTAAGATAAAATGGGAATCCAAACAACCAAATAGAGCTTTTCAAGGGTCTAGAAATAGAAATCCAAACCAATTTAGAAGGCCTAATGATGGCCCCCCAAGTAATGTAGAGAGAAAGGAGAAATGATGGTGATCAAAGGGTAGTGCCTCCTTTCCAAAACAATCAGATTGAGGAGATGGATGCAGACAATGATGTTGTGGATGATATTGTTGTGCTTTTTAACGAAATAGATTACTATACCAGTCACTTAACACAACAAGAATATGAGGTAGCACAATTGTCAAATTAGTTTGATGATCAGATAAGGGAGGAGGGAGTTATTCAAGGCCAACCCAAGAAGAAATATGATTTGAGGATGAGATCAGGGGCTCCCAAAGACACTACCTCTGATCAAAACAAACAATCTAAAATCACCCCCAATCCAAATCCAAGTAAAGGTATGTCATATAAAGCTCAGCCACCTCCCCCATCAAAACATGTTGTCCCTGAAATAAAGGAAGTTGATAACCCACCAACCTCTTTCAGCCTGGAGCATGAGCTGAGCATAATTAAGATCCTTGTACCTTTGACAAAATTGTTAAAAAATGAACATTTCAAGAAATCCATCATGAAAGTTCTGCAGCCAAATCCTTCTAGTGTATCTTCTGATGTCATTAGTCTGCAGGATGAAAACCCATCCATTATTATGGGTCCACACATTGAGAATGGCTCTGATGCTTCTCCTCCTTTCTATATATATTTGAATGTCCATGATAAGATCCTGCATAACTATCTTATGGACTCAGGATCCTCTCATAATGTCATGCCCAAAGTTGTTATGGAAGAACTAGGTCTGGATATTACCAAGCCTTACCAAGACCTGTACTCCTTTGATTCTAAGAAAGTAAAATGTATGGGATTGATAAAGGATATGGTGGTTTCTCTAGCACAATCACCCATGAAGAGTGTAGTGATTGACATTGTTGTAGCAGGCATTCCCCCAAAGTTTGATATGCTTTTATCTAGAACTTGGGCTAAAAAGGTTGGAGGATCATTACAAATGGACCTCACCTATGCCACCATTCCCATGTTTGGAGGTGAAAATAGGAGGCTATAAAGAGAGGTGAGGTTAGCCTACATTGTCAGTGACCATCAGAACCCAAGAAATCACCTAATTTATGTTGATGAGGATGAGATTGGTTCATCTTTCTTTCATTTAAATGATGATGAACTTGAGACATCAGTTAGCCAATGCAAAGATCAACCACTGATATGTCAACAAAACAGAGTGTGGAAGATTTATTTCGATGGATATTCATCAAAAGAAGGATTTGGTGCAGGTATTCTCCTCATTTCCCCTTCAGAAGAAGTAATAACCCTCTCTTATAAGATGGAATTTGAAACTACTAACAATATCACTGAATATGAAGCTGTGGTATTGGGATTGAGGGCTACCAAAGACATGGCCATTGATTGTTTAGCAGTTTTTGGTGATTCTGAGTTGGTCATCAATCAAGTGAGGAAAATCTATCAAACTAAGCAACAGAGGCTCAAGCAGTACAAAAATGAGGTATGGGAGCTGATCGATAACTTCTTCCTAGCATTCAACATTTCCTTTATTCACAGTAGGGATGATTTTAAGGATGAAAATTTATTTTTAAATGTAGAAACCTTGGCGAATAATAATAATAATAATAATCTATTTTTAAGGTCACGGCCAAGCCAACACACCAAATTGGTGTATGAGACCCCCTTGTTTGTGGGACAAGGGACCCCCCTCTGCCCAACGATTTGACTGGTAAAGTCTACGAAGGTATACATACCCTACCCCCCTCTGGATTTGAACTTGTGACCTCTTAAGAGGAAACACATTTTCTTAACCATTAGGCCCACTCAGGCTTTATTAATCTATTTTTAAGGTCATGGACAAGCCAACACACCAAATTGGTGTATGAGACCCCCTATGCCAACTATAAATGTTTGGTGAAATTTTTGTAAAAATATTCAAATTTATAAGGATTTTATATAGTTTATATAAAATTTTGGCGATTTTTAAGGTAAAATAATTTTTTCCTTTAGAATTTGGGCGAATGAGTTTTAGAATAATGATTTTTTTTGGGAAAAACTAGGGAAAATTATCCCATGAGCAAAATTTATCCCCTAAAATCATCCCTGATTCACAGAGAACAAAATCATAAGGCAAACTCTTTGGCCTTAGCTGCCAGCACTTTCAGGCCTCCCATTGGCCCAAATATCAAATACCAGGTAGAGATCAGACATAGAAAAACCATACCAAACAACGTAAAACACTGACAGGTCTTTAGTGATGATTTGGAGCTGCAAGGATTTCTACACACCATTAATGAATTCTCCAATATCTCAATTGATCAAGAGGGTCAAGAAGGTGAAGATGATAAATTGGAAGATCAACACACATCTCCTCTATCGAAAACAATGGTTGGTAATAATATTGTGGAGCTGCAAACAAACCATATTCCAAAAGGACTAGTGCCTTTGGAGAGATTGTTTGACAGTAACGATGTTTACAAAGGAGTTTCCATGAAGAATCAAGAAGAAGAGGTGAAATATTGCAATATTGGGACCACTGAGAATCCCAAGATCATCAAGTTGTCCAAAGCATTAGTTGCAGAACAAAAATACAGATATGTTAGTCTCATTAAAAAATTTGTTGATACTTTTGCATGGTCCTATGAATATTTGAAGACATTTGACACTGACATCATCTAGCATAAGATCCCTCTAAAGGATGGCTCCAAGCCATTCAAACAGAAGATTCAACAGTTTAATCCCATGTTAATGTCCATAATTGAGAAAGAGTTGAAAAGAATGTTGGATTCCAATATTATTGTACCATTGAGGTACTCAAGTTGGGTGGCCAACTTAGTACCTGTAAGGAAGAAAAGTGGTGAGATACACTTGTGTGTTGACTTCAGAAATATCAAAAAGTGTTCTCTGAAGGAAAATTATCCCCTCCCCAAGATGGATCATATTTTACAAAGGGTGATAGGTGCACACAAAATTTCCTTGTTGGATGGATACTCTGATTATAACCAAATAGCAGTATGTGAAGAAGATAAAGAAAAAACAACATTCACCACCCCATGGGGAACATTAATGTATGACAAGATGCCCTTTGGGATGATGAATGAAGGGGGAACTTTTCAAAGGGCCATGGATATAGCCTTTGTGGGGGAGAAAGACATATTTATGGTTATATACTTGGATGACATAACCATTTTCTCCAAGTATGATGATGAACATTTGTAGCACCTGGAGCAGGTTTTCAAGAAATGCACGAGATATGGAATATCCATGAATCCTAGAAAGTCTCACTTTTCCATGCCAGAAGGAAAGCTCCTGGGCCACATCATATTAGTAGGAGGTATAAAAAATGATCCAAAGAGGGTTTGTGCCATTCAAGAGATTGATATCCCCAGAAGAAAAAAGGTTGTTCAGTCTTTCATTGGTAAGATAAACTTCCTCAAACGTTTTGTGCCAAGTTTTGCTGAAATTATGAAGCCTATTACTAATATGTTGAAGACAGATGTTGTGATAAAATGGTCCTTGGAGGAGAAATCATATTTCCAAACAATCAATCAAGCTTTAGTTGAAGCCCCTATGTTAGCCAATCCAGACTATACCCAAGATTTCTTCATCTTCTCCTTTGCTTCAGAAGAAACCATTGTTGTTGTATTACTACAGAAAAATGAAGAAGGGCATGAAAAACCCATAGCCTTTTTCAACAGAGCTCTCAGAGATGCTGAGATGAAGTATGATATATTAGAAAAGCATGATTATGCACTGGTCAAAGCCCTCAAAGCCTTTAGGTTTTATGTGCTACAATCTAGCATAACAGCCTTTGTTCCTAGTAGTAGTGTAAAAGAGATTCTAGTCCAGCCAGACAATGAGGGGAAAAGGGGAAATGGATTGTCAAACTGTTGGAGTATGACCTGCACATAAATGCCACCAAGCTGATCAAGGGGCAAGGACTAGCCAAATTGCTATTAGAGTCGAATTGTAAGGTGCTAGAATTGCATCAAATATTCACCCAATTAGATGCGCCCATCATACAGCCTGGACAAGACATCTTACAAGTATTTGAAAACTACTCCTCTTCACCTTGGTATAAAAACATCATATATTTTATATAGAATTTCAAATGTCCACCAGATCTGAAGAAGACAAAGGCAAGGTCTCTCAAGTTGAAAGCTCTCAAATTCTGCATTTCAAACTAGAGCTTGTATTGGAGAGACCCTGTTGGCATCCTGTTAAAATTCCTTGATGAAAATGAGGCCAAACAAGTCACAACAGAAATGCACAAAGGAGTATGTGGAGGACACAAGCATTGGAAGGCCACAACTCTCAAGATCCCAAGGGCAGGATATTACTGGCCCACCCTTTTCTCTTATGTGTTTTCCACTGTTAGAGCGTACAATGAATTTCAAATGTTTGCAGGAAAGAAGAATTCACTATCACTTCCCCTAAATCATATCAATGTCGGTGGTTCGTTCCAACAATGGGGGTTAGACTTCATAGGAGAAATAAATTCACCCTCCAATGGAAAACACAAGTGGATCCTCACTACCACCAACTACTTCACCAAATGGATTAAGGTTGTGCCCACCAGGAATGGCACTGACAAAGTAATCATCAGTTTTCTGGAAATGAATATTTTTGCCAGATTTGGTTGCCCCAGCAAGCTAGCAATGGAAAATGCCCAAGCATTCAAGTCCAAATTCATGATTGAATTCCGTGGCAGTCATAACATTTCCTTGACACATTACACACCTTATTATCCTCAGGGGAATGTTCTGGCAGAGTCATCAAATAAAACTCTCATCAGGATTATCAAAAAATTGTTGATTGATAACAGGAAATCCTGGGACTCCAAACTTAAGTATACTAGTTCTAAAATTCTTGTAGGAAGAGATTGAGGAACCAAATGACATCCAAAGGACAATATTCCAGATTATAGAAGTTCAACAAAGAAGAGAAGCACTGGATCAGAGGACAAAGGCATACCAGAGCAAGATCAAATCAACCTTTGATAAGAAAACCAAGAAGGAGATTTTTCAGGAAGGTGACCTGGTCTTGAGGTGGGATGCCAGAAGAGATGACAAGTCCAAGCATGGTAAATTTTACAAACTCTAGTTTGGCTCTTTTAAGGTGGTTGAATTTCTAAACAACAAAACATTTATCTTGCACAATCTAGACAATACAAAGATCTTTGGAGGCCCAGTAAATGGGTGCTTCCTGAAACACTATTTTGTTTAAGGACGAGGGAATGTCCCTCTTGTACAGTAGAGACTTTCCTTTATTGTTTCTTTTGATTAGTTAGTTGTGTGTGAATAAAGACTCCATAGCCCAACAAGGCACTCGGGTGTAGTTTCATTTTTTCAGTTCAATAAAATGCATGGCTGAGGCACAGTAGCGGATACACAGGGATCGAAGATGGAAACAAAGGTAAGAAATGGAAGGTAAGACCAATTATTTAATATCAATGCACCGATATATAGTTCTTAGCACCTCATAGGGACGATCTATCCCTAGTTGGAGCCAATGTTGTAACCTAGGTCTGCACCCATGTCTCTCTCTCTCTTTTCCCTATGCATTTATCATTTTTTCCTCTTCAGGTTGGTTAAGTTAGTTTACCATTTTTGAGCGACTTGGTTCCTATTCGTTTCTTTCTTGTTTGAGTCTTTGCACATTTTTGTTTCTGTTTTTCCTGAAGGATAAAATACCTGTTGTATTTGGTTCAGAATGCTTGTCATCATATTTTCCATTGATTGAGCTCACAATAGATCAACCAAGCCTTTTTGTATGCACAGGAAAGGCCCACAAACAAACACATCAATCCAGAGTGGTCAGTTTTGGATTCATATTGTGGGAATAGACAAGTTAAATTTCAACGGTGGTGATCCATCAGGACAATCAGATTGACTGTTTTCGTGTATTCAGAGTGTCGAAATCATGCAGGGTTTAACATCAAGAATCACCCGAAGTCCCCAAGAGCCGAACTCTCGAAGTCCCAAAGAGTCGAAGTCCTGAAGAGACAAACTAGATGAAGAGTTGAACTAACTGGAAAGCCAAAGAACCGATCACCCAAAGTCCCAAAGAGACAAACTCTCGAAGTCTCGAATAGTCGAACTAGCCGAAGAGCCAAAGTCCCAAGAGCCTACCACATCACTCTGGGCCCATACTACTTCGGAATAACTTCATGCCTCACAATTTGAAATTCCCAAAGCTTGAAGTGCCGAAGCATGTGGAAACCATCAGTTGAGACATGTGGCACACTCAGTAGTCATGACACGTGGCACTCATTCCAGTTCATTTGATTGTGTCATTCACCCATTTCCACGTGACACATGTCACCCTTCTTTCTATGACACATCAACAATCATGAAATCATATGACATCTATCCTACCACATCACTCTGGGCCCATAGCACTCATGGATATTTCCAAGCACAAAATTTGAAACTCCCGAAGCCCGAACTCTCGAAGTGAATCTGGACCATTGATGCAAACCCCACCTCAGCATAGTCCGCTGACCTCCCGGTCTTCGGATCTTTCACTCTCCCTGAATCAAAATGGTTCTTCAGGTCCACTGTTAAGACACCCTATTAAAATATGATCACAGGCCCTTTTTTAAACTCTGTCTCCATGAATTAGCGCTAGGCGCGAGCTCTTCCCCACATGACCACGCGATACAACCACGTGTCAAATTTTTTGGCACTTCGCACTTCGCAAATTCGGGGGTGTTGGTATGAAATGCCCAACACTCCAATCCCCGAATTTTGAACCCTGACAAGATCCTAACAAGCCCCAACCCTTTCACTCATGCATCTGATAGGACCCCCCCTCTAGGAGTTGGTTCCCAGCTCACGAGTGGTTCGTCTTTCGCGAATCAGGGAGTCGGCGAACAGTGCTCCCACTTCCCCTTGTAAATCCCCGACTCTAAGATCCCCAAAGTTTGACTGACCCATATTGACAGCCTTTGATGCGCCTAGATCTAATGGTCCTGATGGTTCTTTCGAGTTTCGGGAGTTCCTGACGCTCAACTCCAAGCCACTTCTACTCTCTTTCCCCAAGTGCCGAAATGCGAAATTTTCTCATGAGATCAATGACCCATGTGGATCTAGATCCAATGGCCATGACTCCTCCTGGCCTTACACACACCAAAAGATCTTTAGCCTTATCCTCCTTGCTAGTTGGTCATATCTGACAGTCCACGGAAGTTCTCACTTCTACCTGGGAACACTCCACCGTTCTCATAGGTGACCTCAACCCTCATCTCCCTTTGGACACTTCAAAGGTTTTACCCCTTCAGAGCTTAGTTTTATGAGACTAATCGGTAGGTGCGGACACTAACTAATCTCCCTAGATGCACCTAGATCTAGAACAAAACACACCAGAACATGGCACTTTCCTTAAGTTTTAAATATTGAATTTACTAACTAAAGAGAGATAGGTGACATACCATTTAAATGTCACTTCCTCTCGCCATCGCCATCCTAGCTCCGTTCCAATTCTCATACAATGATGATCTTGCAAAAGAAAACAACCAACCAAAATGATAGTAATAGCATAAACTCAATATAAACCTATGTATGTGATCAAGGAATCATACAATAAAACACAACAAGATTTATAGGAAAGAATCATATTGTTGTATCATATTAAATGTGAAAGGGAGATTACAACCATGGCCTTGATGTCGTAAGGTCCTTCCAACTGTCCTTTGTTCCCCACACACTTTCACTCCAAGAATTCTGAGAGCATAGATCTGATGATATTCACAATCTATCTTGACAAAGAAAATCTCAAAGCCACTCCAACCAAGCTAATAATTCCAAGACAACCAAAGCTAACAAGCTCAAGAACCCAAGCTCATCGAAGCTAACCAAAGCTAACTTTCTCCATGAGAAATCCTCTCCTTTTATAAGTTGAAGAGGATAAGGTGAGGAGGTTAAGATGATCCCACTGAATCATGAAAGCGAGTAAGATCCAAACCATTCGGATGCCACCTCACCATAGAAGTTTCTCCTTCTAGAAGATTCGAGAAAATGCTTGTTTTTCCCACATGTAGGAATTCTCGCACACTGGCCATAGAGAAACCTGCAAACATGTCGCACCCTAGCTATGGTGCAACCTGCGAAAATCAGGCATTATCGCACCCTACCTATATAGCAACCTGCGAACTTCCTTTTTTACAGGGTTTTTACAAGGGAAAATGCAACTTCTTTTCTCAAGAAAAGTTCTTCTCCCTTCTCTCTTTAGGAACTCAAGCCACTGACCCCTCTGAAGGAAATAGATAGGTTTACATCATTAACAGTGATAGGGATAGCGAAAATAATGTGTAACAGAGAGCCCCCCAAAGTATGAAGTTAGAACAGAGTGATAGATGAAATACTTTGTTGAGTGTGTGTAGGGAACAAGAAACAGTCGGTCGGAAACCTGCCAACAAACGAGGAAATACAGTACAATAATATCTCATCACTGAGGTAGGCATTCCCATACTCATAATACAAATGACTCAAAGCATAAATGCCGACATGTGAAGATCCATGTCGAGTAAGACAAGTCATGGCCACCAAACATACAATGTGGATCCATGCTAATATGACTCAAATCTAAACATAGCCACCAAAAATACACTATGGATCTATGTGTTAAAGACTCAAATTTGAACATTGCCACCAAACATACAATGTGGATCTATGCAACAGTACACTGAATATACTCCAATGCAACCTGAATCTGTTAGAAAAGATCCAGGGTCTTCATCTCCACCACTCTATAGTACGAATCTAACCATGTGAATACATGTGTTGAAGTCGAACATGGTAGAAACCAATTGATTACCGATCATTAGTGTATACCGTTAACAAGCGCGAGGGAAATCACCATTAATGTCAATGACTCCCAAGGTACTCTGGTACAATCCAACGAATGTGAATCAATGAGCTGAGGTCAAACACTCAACAGAATCTCTCGAGCAGGGGTCGATAATGAAAACCCACTGTCGAAAGCGAGGAAACCTACCATTGAGGCATGCAAGTTCCAAGGTACCAATTAATTTCTAAGTCTAATTCCTGGATAATGAATTGAAGTCGACAGGAAAAGACTCATCACAGGAGGGCCTTAACGTATCCCACATCAATGACATGAAACAAGTAACAAGATTTGATGTAGATCAGAGTAACAAGTGATTCAGGACTGACTCAGGGATGGCCGAGGCAATAAAAGGCTTAAAGACTACAGAAATGGACGACATAATAGAAGGGTTTTTAGGTTGGACATCTTTATGAACATATTGAGGACACGAAAACTGTCTTGGAATATACTGACTCAACAATAGGGATCAGAGACCAATTTGTAATCTTATAAAGGAGTATGATCAGGAGACAAGTGGATTTTCCAACCTAGACACAAGGCGAGTGAAAGGGTGTCATGTTCAAAAGTGACTCTTCCATGGGATACAGGTTTAGATACATTTCTTTCCCAATTTTTCCCCCACCATTTCTGGTGAGTACCTCTTTATTTTTACACAAGCTTGAGGAGGATAACATATGCTTGTAATGTAAACTCATCCTTCGGATGAGTCCCTTGGAGTATGTTTAACGAACCCTAGGAAGGAGTGGTTCGGTCCCATTGCAGGTCTTTCAATGCTTATTTAACGAGTCCAAAGAAAGAAAACTCATGGGTTTTTTATGTTTAGAGAGTCTGAAAAACACTTAAAGAAAACTTAGGTCCCATATGGGCCTTTCAATGTTTGTTTTATGAGTCCAAAGAAAGAAAACTCATGGGTTTTTCATGTTTAGAGAGTCTGAAAAACACTTAAAGAAAACTCTCTCAGTTCCTTTTTCATAAAGTAGTCTGATGAGACCGAAAAAGAGATAAACTATCGCTCAACAAACATTTTCTTCAAATACTTTAACGAGCGTGAAAAGAACAAGATCACTCGTCAATCTTTTCATGTTTACAGAGTCTAAAAAGAGCTTAAAGAGAACTCCAGGGGGTTCCTTTTTCGTATAACCTTTACGAGTCCGAAAAAGTGATAAAAGTATACTCAGTTACATTCTCATTGATTTACGAGCACGAGAAAGAACAAAGACTAAGCTCGGTAACTTATTCTCATGTATTTACAAGCATGAGAAAGAACAAAGACTAAGCTTGGTAACTTATTCTCATGTATTTACGAGCATGAGAAAGAAAAAAGACTAAGCTCAGGATTGTTTTCATTTTTACGCAAGCTTTAAAAAAAAACAAAACTATGCTTGGACCTGGTTTCATTTTACGCAATCTTGAACCAGAGGGAACTATGCTTGAGGTAAGTGGTTTCATTTTTACACAAGCTTGAACCATAGAAAACTATGCTTGCGACTTCCCAACGCATGGTTGGTACTTAGCCCCCAGCTTAAGAAGCTAGGGGCTCAACTTCAACATGAAGTCCAGAAGCTGAGGCAAATGCCCCCCAAGCTTCGTTTCATACAACTGCAAAGGAGAATGAAATGAAGCTTCAAATACTAGATGAAGGACTTGACTCAAATAGAGAGGGGGAAAACTATTTCATTTTTTAATGAGCTTGACATAGAAACAAGAACTATGCTCGTAACCTTTATTTATTTTTTTAACGAGGTTTCCACAGAGACAAAAAACTACCCTCGTAAGTGGTTTCATTTTTTAACGAGCTTGAAATCAAAAAATCATGCTCATAGACATTTGTTTCATTTTTTAACGAGGTTGCCTCAGAGACACAAAAACTATCCTCATAAGTGGTTTCATTTTTTAACGAGCTTGAAATCAGAAAACCATGCTCAAAGACCTCTCTTCTTGATCATGGATTCCAAGAGGACAATGCTCCGGAAGGAGACCATGTCAAGGGACAAAACTTGTTCATGGCTTCCAAGAGGTCTTCACTAGAAGGAAGAAACACACTCTGGAAGGACACCATGTCGAGGGTCATGATAGGAGTAAAGAGATTAGGCTCTAACAACCCTATCGAAGAGATCACCATGTCAACTACTAGATCTAAGTTATCAGAAGTCAAAGCCATGGGTGACAACGCCACATAATTGACCTGTGGCAGGGGCGATACTATTTGCATACAAGAACCATTCAGGGAGGCAATCCAAGCGGGGTCAATGAATGAAACTTGATCAACAGTCACAACTCATCCATCGTGAGGGAAAGATATCACACGAAAAAGAGTAGACACAATAGCTTTCATGGCATAGACATAATCTCGTCCAAGGAGTAAAGTGAAATCCAAGGGGTCTTGGACTACCATGACATCAATAAAGATAGTTTTCCCTCCCAAAGTTACAAGAAACTGAGGAAGGGTCCCTAAAGGTTGACTAGTTCTTCTATTAAAAGCTAATAGATTATGTGTAACCAGCGCAAGTGGAGGACAACCCAAGGCTTTCCAAGCAATAGAGGACAAAATACTAATAGACGAACCTTCATCTATCAATGTTTGGGGAATGTCCCGACCACAAACCTGTACTGTAATCTGGAAAGGAATGTAAGAGGGAAGACGAGGTCGAGTTAGCACACCCCAATCAAAATGGATGGCCTCATAACTTGGAGGGGGTTCCATGGGAGGAGGAGGAATACCCCTCAACACGACAGAGTCTGTATCAACGAGAAAAACATGGGCAATATCGGGTTTACTCTCGAGCGGGAAAGTAGGATCGACTGATGGAGAGATCAGATCGACCACTTGGGTTTCATTCTCTAGGGGGAGAATGGGGTCGACAGGTGGAAATGGATTGACCGCTTGGGTTTCACTCTCTGAGGGGAAAGTGGGATTGACCGTAGATGGTAGTGGATCTACCATGTTGTCAACTGGTTCAACTAAGGACGTGACCAGATTGACGACATGATCAACCGGATTGATCGGTGAAGGGACTAGAGTGATCATTCCATCAACTACAGGTGGGTTGAGAGAAAGGTTATGATAAGCAGCTGGGAGTTGAGGCTGTGAAACAGTCATGTCTTCCAGCAATTTTGAGGGTTCGTCCATATGAGGACAAAGGCGAGTGAGATGACTCCCTTTGCATAACATACATGGGAACTTGGCTCTACTTTTCTTCTTCCCAACCGTATCATGACTAGTTGACGGGGGGTCATCAGCATGTTGTTCAGAGGCTAACGACATGGGTTGGCGATGGCATGTAGACCATGCTTCTATAACCTTGGATAGACCAGGGCAATCCTTAAGAAGATGGCTACCCTTACAAAGCCTACAAGGGTACTTGGGCTTACGAGTTTTTTGGGTGATCTTGACATCATCAACCCTCCCAGCACGATTAACAGTAACTAGTTGTTTTCCAACATGTTTGACAATGGTCGGAGGTTTTGACCCTCGCTTATCTTTCTTCTTCTTAATCTTTCTTTTCTTCTTCTTCTTATTCACCGAGTTACTAGCTTCAGAACTTTCGCTCGACGAAGAAGATGGAACGGAAGGTGACCTTGCAAGTGAAGAAAGTGAAGAATACCTTACTGGTGAAGAGGGTGAAGGATCAACATGAGGTTGATGCTCTTGGGGGGAAGTGCTTGTGACTGAAGCACTAACTACATTTAGGATTACCTGAGTGGAAAACAACCATACCGGTAATCCAATAGTGAGACCTGGAAGGCTCAAAGTAGCGATGTGAGGAGGACCAATGTTTCCATAAGAAGGAAAAACAAAAGGTTCCCCTAGAGTAGAGGTTCCTTCATTGGTCATTTCGGGAACTGACGCCATGAAAAACAAAAATCCAATCTAGAGTCCACTAGGGAAAACAAACAGCACACGCTAAAAATCTAGGAAGCAAGCAAACAAACAAAACCTTCTCACAATGAACACACTAGTTGGTGATGAAATCCAATGTCGCGGGAACAATGTAAGAAGGGGATGAGATAGAGCGGGTGGAAAATTTACGTTGACAACCTGCTTAATGGACTTACACCCTAGTACAATCTCCCACACATAATCGTGGGTATACCCTCCAAGGAGCCCGAGTGAGTTTGGCCAATGTCGATTCCAGGTACCGTGAAGACTTGCCCCTCCACAGTCACCTTGTGTAAAGACCCTAAAAAGATAGGCCACTAGGGTTACCACCGACAACAATAAATCCTGGGGGGACAGTCGACAATCCGATCCATGTGCAAGGGTAGGATATCTAGCCCAAAATCAACTTGAAAGGCTTCCACTCATCATTGTTGGTATACCTCTCAAGCGACCCCCATAATACATGTAATCTCTACACCAAGACCAACAAAGAAGGGTGAGTAACTCTGCTAGTCTCAATGTGACCTCGTGATTGACCCTTGTGTTAGAAGGGCTTCCCAGGACAAAATGTAATAAGTTGATTTAACTGCTCCCTAACTCAAGATTCTATGTTTGTTTGCAGCTTTGGAAAGTTATCTTTCTCACCTATTCCAAAGCCCTAAAACTAATCTATTGTAGGTTTGCTACCAGAAAATATAAAAATGTCTAATCAATTTTTATAAGCGCTTTATTTTATGGCTGTTTTTACTCATCAGGAAGATGGCGTGGACAATATGGTGTTTTGATCGACTCAAAAATTATGCAAAGATATGAAGATGCAATCTTTTCATTTCGATGAAAGCTATGCTACGAGAAGGAGAAAACATTTATCATTCCCATATGCACGATGTCCCAAAATATATTAAACTCAT
>ML810480.1:90955-103279 GCA_009831015.1 Picea engelmannii | reverse complement strand
GTTGAGGACAACGCTTTCATAAGGAGGATGGAATGTAAGGTAGCTAGAGAGGTAGTGGGGGGGCCCAGAGGGCCCATAGTGATAATAGTGGAGGTCATTCAATGTAAGGTGGACTAGGTCCACTATATTATTAAATAAGGCCCTCTATGGTAAGTTGGATATAATAAATGTAAGAGGACTTCTTAGAAGGTTCTACTTCTGGAAGATTCCTCCTCTAGAATGTTCTTAGGTGATGGTAGCACTATATAAAGGGGTTCAAGCAATGTAATGAAACATGAAGAGAAGTATTGTATTTGGAACTGAAGCTCATTAGGAGGATGCCCCCTTGAAGAGGCAAGTGAATAGGAGAGGATCCCTTCCATAATAGGATCCATTGTATGGTGTTGCCCTACCTCAAGGGTTTTGGTAATAATAAAGTGTGGTTTCTTCTATCTTGCTTTGTGGATCTATTGTGTATTCAGTATTTGTGGTGATTATATTTTTAGATCTATCTTGGTACTTAACATACTGTCCCCCCTGTGAGATTCCTCCTCTTTCTGGTTGATTATGAGGTTTATTCTCTTCATCCTCGGGATTCTGTACTCTGTTCAGGGCAACCACTTTGCCTCTTCTCTGACTTCTGCCTCGACCCCTATGACCTTGCTTATGGGTCAATTTTTCTTCTACCTTCAGAGCAATCTGATAATCCTCCTCTACATTCCTAATTGTTACCATGCTCATCTCATCCTGAATGTCATATCTCAGACCATTCATGCATCTGGTGACCTTTTCATCATTACTCTCATGATGACTGGCTCTAATGTTTAACCTATAAAATTATTCAGTGTACTCTTTCACTATCATCCCTTTCTGTCTTAAATTCTGCATTCTTCGAAACAGGTTAATTTGGTAATCTTTGGGTATAAAATTGGATTTCATTTTTGCAACCATCCTATCCCAGCTTTTGATTCTCTTCTTGCCTTTGCAACGCCTGTTAGCCTGCAGTTCATCCCACCACAGTGCTGCATGACCCTTCAGTCTAGTGACTATGTGGTTAACTTTCTTATCCTCTTCGACATCCTCATAGTCGAAGTATTTGTCCAGAGCTCTAAACCAATCTAGTAGCTCCTCAACATCTAAGTTTCCCTCATACATCGGAATGTCCATTTTTTCTATGGCACCTATTCTTGCAACAAATTTGAATAAGCGTTCTTCTGCAGCATTTTCGGCTACAGCTTCCTCTTCTCTAGCTCCAACTTCATTTTCTCTTTCAGCCTCACTGACATCTCCAGCGTCAGCTATCTGTCTCTATGTTGTCTCCATAGCATCTAGTTGAGCTCGTAGTTCTCTCATCTCCCTTTCCACAACTGGATCAGGCATAGCTCTTTCTTTCCTTCTTGGCGGCATGGTTTAAATCTGCTACGCACAGAATTCAAATCACGACTTTCCTTCTATATCCTTTTCACCTACAGAAAAATTATTGTAGGCTCTGATACCATTTGACAGAGAACCCACCTAAGCAGAGTCTGCTAAACTCCCGGTTTTCAGATCTTTCACTCTCCTTGAACCGAAATGGTTCTTTAGATCCACTGTTAAGACCCCCTATTAAAATATGACCATGGGCCCTTTGTCAAACTTTTCCTGCACAAATTATCATTAGGCATGAGCTCTTTCCCACACGACCACGCGATACAACCGCGTGTCAAATCTTCCGGTGCTTTGCACTTCGCAAATTCGTGGGTGTTGGTATGAAACGCCCAACACTCCAATCCTCAAATTCTGAACCCCGAAAAGAGCCTAAAAAATCCCATCCCTTTCACTCATGAGTCCGATAGGACCCCCCCTCTAGGATTTGGTTCCCAGCTCCCGAGTGGTTCGGCTTTCGCGAATCGGGGAGTCGACGAATAGTGCTCCCGCTTCCCTTTATAAATACACAACTTTGAGATCCCCGAAGTCTAACTAACCCAGATCGGCGACCCTTGATGCACCTAGATCTGACGGTCCTAATGGCTCCATGGATTTCAAGTTTCGAGAATTCCCGATAAGCCACTTCTATTCTCTTTCCCCGGGTGCCGAAATGCAAAATTTTCTCATGAGATCAATTGCCCACGTGGATCTAGATCCAATGGCCATGAATCCTCCTGGGATTACACACGCCAAAATATCTTCAGCCTTATCCTCCTTGCTGGTTGGTTGAATCTGAAAGCCCATGGAAGTTCGCACTTCTACCTTGAAACACTCCACTGTTCGTTTGGACTCCCGCTGCTCCTTCGCCAAATTCTCTGGCGTTGACCCTTCTGAGATTTCTTTGTTCTCATGGCTGACCTCGACCTTCGTCTCCCTTTGGACACTTCAAAGGTTCTACCCCTTTTGATCTTAGGCTTCTTTGCTAACTTCTGGATTCAAATAACCCCTGCGTGCATACCTTGCACGTCTTCCTTGGTAACCTCTGTTATCCAATGCCTTCCTCTATACGCACTCTTTGGAACAGGGATTTCTTCAACTATTCCGTTGAAGTTCAAGAGATCTAACACTCCCTTCAGCCTGTGCACGCCTTGCACATCTCTGTGCTACGCTTACACTTTCGCGGGTATAATAGCAATGTTCTCCCTCCTGAGCTTTCTGAGACAAAACTCAGAATCTTGTCAACGCACTCTATGCGGACTCTCCACTGCACTCTTTTCAGGAGTTCTCAAGAAGAGAAACAATTGAAACTCATACTTCATCTTTCACAGACTTCATACATTCAACATGAATTCATGATCATATACACACAGTAATTGAACCAAATGTATAACAGAGAATACAAGCAAACTGTAAACATACATTCCATAGATGTAAACAGTTACCATGACAACACCATGAAATGGAATCAAAGCTTTTATATATTAATTCCATTTCTCCTATACATAGCTCAATAGCTACAACTATCTGTCTCATAAAACCTTCTACAGTCTATGTTATCCTATGCTCTCTTATTCTTACAACTGAGAATGATACAAGCGAGGGTGTCTTTTTCGAGTTTTTCCCTCTACATCTCTAAGAGATCTAATCAAAATTAAAAGATACCTACTTTACATTCATTACAATTAAAAGCCTCCTTATCCAATAGATGAGAGCAATGCTCATGATCTATTTACAATCTCCAAAACATAAATGCAAATACATCTCCCTAGCTATTACATAAATTATTCTTTCATTCAAATTTAAAACATTCTTCAAAATGTGCATTGGTGCGTTTCCAGTTGTCTTCTGCATTTACACTCGCTTTGTTGGCTTGCTCATGATACTCCTGCATCATACTCCCTTGGATGAAAATTTCATAAACTCCTCTTCATGAGTTCTTGTACCATCTGTCCATGTTTCAGGATGTCTCCTTCGCTTTCCCAACTGGCATCTTTGATTGAGTGTCCCTTCCATTTTACCAAGTATTCGAAATATGTTTTCCTCCGGGTCTTCTTACCAATCCTCTAATCAATAATCTTTTCCATCTGTGGATTTTCAGATAAATGCACCTATTTGACCCATTGGAATTCCTTCTGATCTTTCGACTGCTCTGTTTCATCTTCTCTGTACGAGTACAGATCTGCTATGTTGAATATGGGTGAGATGCCCACATCATCTGGCAATTCTATCTCATAAGAATTTGCCTCAAACTTTCTTAAGATTTTACATGGCCCAATTTTCTTCATATTTAGTTTATTATATGTCCCTCTTGGGAACCTTTCTCTTCTGATATGCGCCAGAACCAAATCACCTACTTCAAATTGAAGTTCTCTCCTGTGCTGATCTGCTCTGCACTTATATTCCTAGTTGGAATCCTCCAATCTCTTTTTGATTTCACTGTGGATCTCTTGCATTTCTGTTGCAAAATCCTTTGCTCTAGCACTTTTGAACTCGCTCTGCTCTAAGTCTCTCAACTCAGATACTCCTCTCGGCTACATCCCATACACTATTTGAAATAGGCTTTATCCTATGCTCCTGTTGAGTGAATCGTTATATGAAAATTCCGCTTGTGGCAGAATCTGGTCCCATTGGCTGTGGTGTTCAGCCACCAAACTCCTCAACAGATCTCCCAAAATTCGATTCACTACCTCAGTCTGTACATCTGTCTGAGGATGATATGCTGAGCTGAAAGATAAATTTGTCCCCAACTTCTTCCATAGGGTCCTTCAGAAATGACCAACAAATTTGGTATCTCTATCTAAAACAATACTCTTGTGTAAACCATGAAGTCTAACAACTTCTTTGAAAAACAGATTGGCAACATGTGTTGCATCACTGGTTTTCTGACATGGTATAAAATGTGTTATTTTAGAAAATCTATTGACTACCATGAATATGGAATCACAACCCCTCTGCGTCCTTGGTATTCCTAACACAAAATCCATGCTTACCGCGTCCCACGGCCTCTCTGGTACTGGCAATGGTTGATACAACCCTGTATTTTGTCTTTTCCCCTTTGCATGCTGGCAAATTCTGCACCTGCTCACAAATTTCTTGACATCTGTTCTCATCCCTGGCCAATAGTATGAGCCATTCAATTGTGAAAAAGTCTTATCATGGCCGAAATGTCTAGCCAATCCTCCACTATGTTTTTCCTTCAAGAGGTTCTCTCTCATAGAGCATTTCGGTATATACAACTGATTTCCCCTGAATAACAGTCCATCCCGGATCAAATATTCAATCCATTGGATTCTATCCCTGAGAATCAGATTCTCACATGCTTCATAGGCCTCCTTAAAATCTGCATCATCTTTGTACATCTCCTTGAGGTTGTCAAAACCTAAGGTCTTCACCCTGAATTCCTGCAGAATCAAACATTTCCTGCTCAAAGCATCAACAACTTTGTTAGTAGTTCCATAAATATGGTTTATCACAAAAGTAAAATTCTGCATATATTCAACCCATTTTGCATGCTTCTGGTTCAGTTTCTCCTGTCGAGTTATGAATTGCAAAGCATGGTTATCGCTATACAAGACAAACTGATTTGGAACTAAGTAATGTCTCCATTTCCTCAACGCTTGTATGACTGCATAAAATTCCTTGTCATATGTGGAATATTTCACTTTGCTCTCATTTAGCTTCTCAATGAAGTATGCAATTGGCCTATTATCCTAGCTCAAGACCACTCCAATCACAAACCCACTTGTGTCACACTTAACTTGAAATGTCTTGCTGAAATCTGGCAGAACCAGAACTGGCTGCTCAGTTATCTTAATTTTCAGCAACTTCTAACTTTTCTCTGCTTCTTCTATCCAATGAAAAGATTTGTGTCTTTTCTTGACTATGTCCATCATTGGTGCACATATCCCACTAAAATTCCTCATGAAATTCCTGTAAAAACAAGCCAATCCATGGAATCTTCGAACTTCAAAGATACTCTTTGGCGATGGCCAATCTTTGATTTGTCTTACCTTTTCAGGATCCATTTTTAACTCATTCACAGAGATTATGATACCTCTATCATATTCACACCTACTCTCATCTTTTTACATCTATCCTCACAGGTCATCTACCCTCGCGTCCACTCATCCCACCTCCCCTTTGGATGCTTGCATCCACATCTCCTTTCATGAACGTTGGGTCGTCAACCATTCCAGCGAAGCTATTCACAAGTATAGATGGAAGCTGACGGGGTCAATGCAGAGTGTGCTTAGTTGTTGAAAGATCTTTCACAGACATAGAACATGGAGATCGTCCCAGTTCGACGCAACCAATCCCAAAACACTTATGAAGACTACCTTCTTCCTCAAGTAGATATCCGCCAATACAACCAATTGTCTCTGGTGGCCTCCAACTCGCATTCATGCCATCATTCAATGCAGAAATCTGTTCTCCCACTCCGAGTATTTTTCTGCCAATCTCAATTCGTTCAACACATGTAGTATTTTTGCCAGTAGCAGTTCATGTTGTGCCATTGCACACTCTTTTATATTAAATAACAAGTGGTCTTTTGTGTGTGATAAGAACCACTTGTTACTAGCTACTTTTAGTACAAAGTTCGCATGCTAAACTCCATGCAAAGTTAGTTAGATTAGTCAGTCTGTCTTACAGTCAGTAAACTAGAATTAAGTCTCAGTCCCCTAAGGATGAGAGACTCTACAACTCTTTTAAATAGTTAGTTTTTGGATATCGTTAGGTCAGATCTTTTGGGAAAGAATAACACTACATCAAACTGGTTGGACCCGTTCTATGCATGGATTAAATCTCTCTAACTGGTGAACACACTCTTGATGATAGTGTTTGTGTCCAACTCTTCATGTGTTTTTATCTTATCTTGAATGCATTTTTTTATTTGTGCAAAGTACATGTCATTTCCTTTCAACTATTTTGTAATGTGTCTTTATTGATATGCAACTTGTGAAAACATCTAATGCTTGGTGAATATTTGTTTGTATCGCAACCTGAAGGATTAATTGTGTCTTGATACACATTTAATGTCTTGAAATGATATTTTAAGTATTGAACTTCTTGCAGCAAATTATTCATTGAGTAGTTTGTTGTTTCCCTTTGTTTTCTATTATGTCACTGGTCTGTCATTAGTGTGCCACCACCCAAGGAGGACCCTCATCCATATCATTTTTCCAACCAACCTTGCTTTTGACTTGGTAGAACAACCCTCTGACCAACCAACAAAAAACTAAAAGAAACAACCATTCTAAACTGATAAGTGGTCTAGCTTTTCCCTTTAGCAGTCAGGTGCAGACCTTACGACCAACAAGATGTATGAGGGCTCTACCCGAAGATGTGTGAGAATAGCTAAATCAATACGTTAGATTGGCTTTGAGCTATGTGATGCACTCTAATTTTATGGGATAGGGATGGTGGAATCCTTCTTAATACGAATGGAGAAGACCATTCCAAAAAATCAGCGGGTTCAGGCCATGGACATGGTAGTACAAGAAACACGTGCACGTTGGTGGGAAACAAATCGCATGACCATACAGGACTGGGTGTAGGTGGTTGAACTAATCAAAGCCAGGTTCCAACCAATCTATGATTTTAAGTTGGCCAATTGGTGTAAGGGAACTAAATATCCTTAGGAGCACAATCACTACTGTGAGAGGAAATGAACTACCAAGAATATTCCTTACATCTAATGGGTCCATTGATTCATTCATGCCATGGCTATGGTTCCTAAGAGCTGGGATATTCAGGAGGAAATGCATAGACAAACAATATACTGAGTCTAGGTAAGCACACAATTTTTCTCCACATTCTACTTTACCACAAAGGATCTAACTCAAAGGGAGGCACTCCTCTGGATCAAGAATTTTATACTTCACCATTAACCAAAGGATGCCATGCCAAAGGTGGTATGCTTGTACCATCAGCTAGTGGAAAAGTTGAAAGCGGTTGTCCTCTGTTGGAAATTCGAGGTGGATGATATTGATGACGATGACTCCCGAGGCATACAACTCAAAGAATCTGAGGGAGAGTGCACATTGGAGGGAAAAGCGACAGAGATGGTTGCACCAGACTATGGTTGTCTAATTAAGACAAAGAAACATAATATCAGTACTGAGGAAGCACCCAAAATGGCTATCATTGGAGACTATTGGAATAAGGAGACTATCACCTAGGTTATCGACTTACTCAAGGAATACGAGGACTTGTTTCTCCACAGCTTCTCAAAAATTAAGGGAATCATAGGATCTTTGGGGGCTATGAAAATTTAGCTCAGGATCTATTTCTTACACCGTGATGCCATTTGGATTGAAGAATGCACCCACGGTTTTTTCCTGGATAGTCGTTGCAGTCTTTAAAGAATTTATCCACAAGTTCCTTGAAGTTTATTTGGATGACTAGACAGTGTTCAATTTTCTAATGGAGCACATGCAAGCCCTTTGCTTGATGTTGGATCGATGTCATCAACTCTAGATTTCTATGAATTTGAAGAAATGCATATTTTGCATGCCTTTTGAAACACTACTGGGGCACGTAGTTTGAAAGGATGCATTGTGTAATATCCCCTCTAGAGCTACGCTGGATATTATGCAATTATATTGTTCATGGTTGTCATTTTTCTACAAATACTTTTCATTCATTATACTAAAATCATTTTATCAAACATATTGCAGGCGATACAAGAGAATCATGGAGTATTTTATTATGAATAAGATATGAATACAACAATCCAATGGTTTCTATGGCAGCTACAATACATCAATGGAAAACACACAATACAAGCCAAAAACCTGGAATCATGTCATGGCCTTCTCAACATATGGGATCAAACTCTCCAAGTGTCGCAACCTCTCCAAGCAAATCACTACAACCCAAAATTGAAAACAAACCCCAAAATGAAGCTCTAATGAAGATCCAAGATGGATCC
Organism: Picea engelmannii; assembly: GCA_009831015.1. Lineage (NCBI taxonomy): Eukaryota > Viridiplantae > Streptophyta > Pinopsida > Pinales > Pinaceae > Picea > Picea engelmannii. Next base: position 94,962 of record ML810480.1, on the reverse strand, counting down.
TCCTCCTTGTCTAGCTAGGGTGGATATTTCACCACCAAAACTAAACTACAATGGAATGGTTTTTCCAAAACCCTAACGAAAACCYTGGCTCCAAGAGCACTCCAAAGAGATTAATMCAAAACATGATGYCAAAGTGAAGCACTACCCCTCCTTTTATCCTATTTCCATGACTTCTAGAATTTTCCCCTTTTTGACTAAATCAAATATGACCCTTATTCCCCTTTTACTTTCACTTTAAGATTTCACTTTAATAATGTTTAACTTATTAATCTAAAGTTACTTTATTTCCTTAATGTCACTTTAAAAACATGACATCTCCTAACTAAGTGAAATTAAATAACCCCTTTTGATTCCCATTTTCTTCACTGACAAGCCACAAAARTCATTTCCATTGCAGAACAAGGGAACCCAAAAATGGGGACATGACATATTGCTAGTTGACCAAGATAAAATYATCGCCATTCTAGATATGGTGGCCCCCACTACGGTTCGTGAGCTRCGTGCCACATTAGGTCATACAAGATATTAATAGAAGTTCATTCAGAACTATGTGAAGATTGCAACCCCTTTGGAGAAGCTACTACACAAAGACACTAAGCACATATGGAAACCCGAATTTCAGGAAGCATTGGATACTCTAAAAGAAAAACTAGTCACTGTGTCGATTATGGTTTTTCCCAACTGGTCTAAGCTCTTTCATGTTCATGTAGATGCATCGTCCATTGTGTTGGGAGTAGTTATTGTGCAATCGGGTGAGGGGAATATTGATCATTTGGTCTATTTTTCCAGTCACAACCTGTTCGATGCCAAAAATAATTATACAACAACTGAGCATGAGGGCCTCGCCATGGTGTATTCCTTGTAGAAGTTTCGTCATTACTTGCTGGGGACCTCGTTTAAATTTTTCACTGACCATTATGTGCTCAAGTATTTGGTTAAGAAGCCAGTGTTGGGAGGGAGAATCTGCCATTGGTTTCTGCTCTTCCAGGATTTCGAGTTTGAGTTAGTTGTCAAACCAAGGAAATACAATGTTGGACCAGATCATCTATCACGGATCAAGTCTGGTGAAGCTAGTTTGAGTCTAGATGATGAAGTCCTCGATGTGCAACTCTTCTGCATCGAAGCAGTTCCTGATCAATTAGTTGAGATTGTTGAATTTCTCACATCAGGACAGGCTCCAACAGGGTATACTCCAACCCAACATCATCAACTGGTGACCTGTAGTGTAAACTATTAGTTGATTGTTGGACAAGTGTATAAGTTGGGCACAGATGGAATTATATGCAGGTGTGCCTTAGAAAATGAACATGAACCCATCTTGTATGAATCCCATGAGGTTATTGCAGGTAGGCATAATACAAGTAATGCCATTGCGTGAAACGTTTTATGTGCAAGTCTCTAGTGGCCCTCACTCTTCGTCGATGCCAAGGAGTATTGTAAACAATGCAATGTATGTCAATGTATTAGGAAGCCTTGTCGAAGAGATGAGCTCCCTCTGTTTTCGATTACAACATTGGAATCGTTTGAGAAATGGGAAATTGATTTTGTGGGTCCCATCAATCCTCCCATGCATTAGACAGGTGCACACTATATTATTATGGCCACTGAATATCGAATGAGATTGGTCGAAGCTGCGTCAATTAAGGATTGCACAACAGAAAAGATGGCACATTTCATTTTTGAGAATGTGATTACAAGATTCAGTTATCCGAAGGTGTTGATGAGTGACCATGGATCACATTTTCTGAACGAGGCCATTCGAGAACTCACTCGAGAGTTCATGATCCATCACCAAAAGAGCACTCCCTATCATCCTTGGGCTAATGGTATGGTTGAAGCTTTCAATAACATTTAGAACATTCATTAACCAAAGTTTGTAATGTGCAACGTGACGATAGGGATCAACGGATTCCCATAGTTTTATGGGCATATCACACAACCTACAAAAGGACGAAAAAGTGCACTCCATTTAGATTGGTCTACAACAAACAAGCAGTCATGTCATTAGAATTTATTGTTCCCATCCTATGGATTTCTCTATCTATTGACATGATAAATGAACAGTCACTTCAACACATATTGGATGAACTCATGGAGCTCATAGAGGATCATTTGGTCATGGGATTCAACCAAGTGGTTGAAAACTAGAGACATAAGGCATGGCATGATGGAAACATCCACCATAAAATCCTCTAGCCATGTTCTTTGGTGTTGTTATACAACAACAAATATTTACAACACCCTGGAAATCTACGTATGCTTTGGTTGTGCCCTTTCCACCTTGTCTACATCAGCGAAGTCGATGCCGCCAAGTTGGCTACATTATAGGGAAAACCACTCAAGGGACTTATCAATGGAAGTAGGTTGAAGGTGTATTGTGGCCTGTAGGGGTCACCTATCACTTAGCTACATATCTCCAACATGGATTTTTGTAGGGTAGGTTTAGCATAGGAGGTATATTATGTAAAAGTGTACATAGTCAACATAATTAACCTTTTTGGCAACACAACATACAGTTTAGTCACACAAGTGGACTAGAAAAATTGACATCTTTACACATTCCAAATATTTCCAATTCGGTTTAAAGTTATGGCCTACGTACATGGTACTGGCTCTGGCAAGGAATTCACATGGGACTGGGTTGAGCTACCTAGCACTACATTACATTGAAGGTTCAAGCAATCCGGTTTGGCCAGATCACACATAGCCCTAGCATTTAATTAGTTATTACACCACATTCCAAAAGGAAAATCATTAGTATGGCGGATCTGAACCATTATCTCTTCATTTATGGGGCTTCTCTAGAACTTTATAGTTCTTCTCCAATCATTCACATCGGTTGGTTCTTTGTCTCATTCTGTCTTGCACCTTCGACTGTTCTCTACTCTATATATACCCGCTCTCTCTCTCCCCCTCGCATCACTCACCCACCTATTCTCTTTTTGCTTCCTACTATCCTTTCATTTTCCATTGATCCTCCCATCTCCTGTTTCATGTCCCCTTTCATGGCTAATATTAGAAGATGTTTCTATATGTGTAATCCCTAGTCCGTCTAGGTAGTCAGAGAACCAACAATCCATTTTTCATGCAGGTTGACAAATCGACATCGGTTTCTAAGCAGAGGTCCCACCCTCTTATTTACCAACAAGAAGCAACCGAGTACCACACAGTTCATTGAACTCACTTTGAAGCTACATAGGTATGCCAACTCTCTAAGCCCGACATTGGTTTTCCTATCACAATGGATAATCACCTTTCCTAAAGAAGATAACCCAAGGCTGTGGGTTATCCTCTCCACCAGGCTAGGAGATCACCTTTGCAACTACAACCTGGATAGATGATTTTCTCCTACTCAAACTTGGTTTCCACCACAACTTGGTTTAATGCTTTGGTTATACAATGATTGAAGATTTTCTCTTACTCAATTTTTGCATTGGTCACTTCAGGAGGTACTTGGCTCGAGGATGAGCCAAATAATAGTGGTGGGGGCATGTTGGCACCCAAATTTTTGGGTAAATTTCATGTGTGCATGCACAAATGAAGTTGTGCACGTCGATTCCAGTTTTGCACGCACTCAAGAAGCTGGGCGAGGGGTGACAAGAGGTGCGCACGTCATATCAAGTTTTGTTAATGTGTGTCAGTTCAAGTTCTTCCAATGTGTGCCAGTTCGAGTTTTGTGATGTGCGCTAGAAATAAAGAAGACATTGCATGCACATTGGAATCAAGAAAAGAATCTTCGAGAAATCTCCCCAAATGATTACTAGAGGCAACACAAGGGAACAAGGAGCAGTAAGAACATGAGATAGAAAGGTAGTTGAGATTGCCATGATTCCAAAGAGGCTACGTGGAATGCATGTGGGTGACAGAAGTGTGTGGGACTGTAAATCATAGGAGTGAGTGAGGTAGAAGTGAAAGTAACAGAGTGCTAGAGCCGAGAAGCAGATAAAAGGGAGCAACAACAACCGAAAGAGAATTAGTCAGTTGGTTGTTGGTTGATAGTTGTGGGT
>ML810480.1:68416-86981 GCA_009831015.1 Picea engelmannii | reverse complement strand
ATATAAATTTATACGAATCATTATTTTTTGTTGTTCAAAATCCATTTTTGAATGCAAAAATGGATTCAACATGTTGAAAACCCCTGGGGCACTCAAATTATACAGAAATAATCACTTAAATCTACGAATCTAACAATTTCTTGCCAAATTTCAAACAAATGTCCCCAGAAAAAAATCATCATTTTGTAGCACGTTTAACCTAAGTTTTTTTTCTATGATCAAACAAAAAAGTAAAACAAACCAATTAATTTCTTGTCATTTTTGTTTTTAATTTAATGTAATAAAATTAATTTTTAGTAAACAATAATTATCACAATAAATAATTTATCAAATTAAAAAAAAATTATAACATATATTTAAGTAATATTTTCTTAATAAAGTAAAATATCCTTAGTGTGATTGGTTTTGTATGAGACGATCTTTATGTTTGAGCTTTTTAGAGTACAAGGTAATCTCACAAGTCACTTACACACTAATAAATAAATTAATAAAAATTAAATTCTACAAGTCCATGGGACATGATGTGAACAATTCTTGGTCACTCCAGTTGATGCAAGGCCATACCCACGATGTATTTTGGGTTCAAGAGGAATAAAAGGGTGGTGATCATGGTGGTGCTAAGAGAGGTGGATATCAATGAGGCCCCAGAAGTGGATATGGATGTATTCATGGATGGGGATATGGAGGAGGGGTAGGTAGACTCCCCAATTGTTTTAACTATGGAGAAATAAGCCATGTGTAAATATTTTGTACCAAACTTCATGCTCTTTGTCGGTACTGCTATATCCCAAGCATGTTATAGAAGATTGTATTGAATCACTAAAGAAGTGGGAAGAGAATAAGGAACATTGAAACATGGTGACTGCAGAGTTACGTGGTAATCAAAAAAAGGATGATGAAGTTGATGTACAAGTGATAACCCGAGGTATAGAAAAGATGGGAATGGACTTTGAGCATGTTGAAAGCTCGGGTAAAAGGCCAGAAGGGAGGATAAGAAAGGCAGTGAAACCCCCTCTTAAGTTTGATGTTGCTCAGTAGAAGCAGTTTCTACACGATGTGCAAAGAGCCATATAGGAAGAAAGAGCACGAGAAGAGTTGCAACCCATGACATAGAGGTCACTTGAGGAGGTTCATATCCATGAGGAAGTACAACGAGTAATGCATAGGTCACTGGAAGAGGCTCCCACCCATGAATAATTGCGACACGCCACATGAAGGTCATTAGAGGAATCTTGCATGTGTGAACAAATACAATGCATGATGCATAAGTCCTTGGAAGAGGCATGTAGATAAGAGGAGTTGTGACACATCGAACAAAGGGAAACCGAAGAACACGTACATGAGAAGTTGAAGCGCACTACACGACTTGGGTCGACAAACAAATACTGATGACCAAGTAAGTAACTTATTGCAACATCGTTTAATATTGTTAAGCAATCCTGACGTTGCACAAAACTTGATGCATATGTTAGCAACCTGCATGGGGGAAGAAGGGACAAAGAGAGTTATCTTAGCCCCCCCTACTAGAAAGGGATCTATGCTAGGTTAGTAAGAAGAAGAGCACATGAATAGAGTTCAATATGACAATTGAACTTGGTAGTTATGAAATGGATGGGGTCATGTTGGATCTATTTTCTGAAGTGAACATCCTACCAAAACATTCATGGGAGTTAATGGGTAAACAAAACTTGGTTTGGTCTCCCATTCAATTGTGGTTGGAAAATCAGTACAAGATCTACCCTATAGGGCGATTAGGGAAAGCTGAAGTAAACATAGAAGGGGTGAAGATGAAGGATTATTTTGAAGTGATAGAGATTATGGATGATTATGATCCCTATCCCACCCTACTTGGAATTGATTGGGCCTTTGATAATAATGTTGTGTTGAATCTAAAAAAGAAACATATTTCATTTAACACTGACTCCCTATGCGTGATCGAACCTTTGGATCCTAATGAAGGGGAAAAGTACAATGAGTCGGTACATGAGGATGCTCAAAGCTTAGTTATTGAGAATATCTACAAGATCATCAGGTGCATAGAAGATTATGTCAATACCTTAGTCAATGGAGAACTGATTTGGAGGAGCATGAAGTCATATGACACTGATTTAGATGACACCATGGAGAGGTGGAAACATAATATCTATGAGGTCTCTACCCAAAGACGTGCGAGAATAACTAAATCAATATGTTGGATTGGCTCTGAGCTATGTGATGCACTCTGATTTGATGGGATAGGGCTGGTGGAAGCCTTCTTAATATGGATGGAGAAGACCATTCCAAAAAATTGATGGGTTCAAGCCATGGACATGGTGGTACGAGAAACACGTGCACGTTGGTGGGAAACAAATTGTGCGACCATATAGGACTAGGTGTAGTTGGTTGAACTAATCAAAGTCTGGTTCCAACCAATCTATGGTTTCGAGTTGGCTAATTGGTATAAGGGAACTGAAGATCCTTAGGAGCACATTCACTACTGTGAGAGGAAATGGACTACCAAGAATATTCCTTACATCTAATGGGTCCATCTATTCATTCATGCCATGGATATGGTTCCTAAGAGCTGGTATATATAGGAGGAAATCCAGAGACAAACAATAGACTAGTTCTAGGTAAGCACACATTTTTTCTCCACATTCTACTTTACCGTAGAGGATCTGACTCAAAGAGAGGCACTCCTCTGGATCAAGAATTTTATACTTCATCATCAACCAAAGGATGCCATGCCAAAGGTGGTATGGTTGTACCATCAACTAGTGGAAAAGTTGAAAGAGGTTGTCCATTGTTGGAAATTCGAGGTGGATGATATTGATGACGATGACTCCCAAGGCATACAACTCAAAGAATCCGAGGGAGAGTGCACATTGGAGGAAAAAGTGACAGAGATGGTTGCATCGGACTATGGTTGTCCAATTAAGACAAATAAACATAATATCAGTACTGAGGAAGCACCCAAAATGAATATCATTGGAAACTATTGGGATAAGGAGACTATCACCCAGGTCATCGAATTACTCAAGGAATATGAGGACTTGTTTCTGCACAGCTTCTAAAAAATGAACGGGATCATAGGATCTTTGGGGGCTATGAAAATTTAGCTCAGGTTCTATTTCTTACACCGTGATGCCATTTGGATTGAAGAATGCATCCATAGTTTTTTCCTGGATAGTGGTTGAAGTCTTCAAAGAATTTATCCACAAGTTCCTTGAAGTTTATTTGGATAACTAGATAGTGTTCAATTTTCTAATGGAGCACATGCAATCCCTTTGCTTGATGTTGGATCGATGTCATTAGCTCTAGATTTCTATGAATTTGAAGAAATACATATTTTGCATGCCTTTTGAAACACTATTGGGGCACGTAGTTTGCAAGGATGCATTGTGTAATATCCCTGCTAGAGCTACACTGGATATTATGCAATTATATTTTTCATGGATGCCATTTTTCTACAAATACTTTGCATTAATTATACTAAAATCATTTCATCAAACATATTGCAGACGATAGAAGAGAATCATCAAGTATTTTATTATGAATAAGACATGAATACAACAATCCAATGGTTTCTATGGAAGCTACAATACATCAATGGAAAACACACAATACAAGCCAAAAACCTGGAATCATGCCATGGCCTTCTCAACATATGAGATCAAACTCTTGGCCAAGTGTCACAACCTCTCCAATAAAATCACTACAACCCAAAACAGAAAACAAACCCCAAAATGAAGCTCCAATGAAGATCCAAGATGGATCCTCCTCCTTGTCTATCTAGGGTGGATATTTCACCACCGAAACTAAACTACAATGGAATGGTTTTTCCAAAACCCTAACGAAAACCCTGGCTCCAAGAGCACTCCAAAGAGATCAATCCAAAAAATAATTCGAAAGTGAAGCACTGCCCCTCATTTTATGCTATTTCCATGCCTTCTAGAACTTTCCCCTTTTTAACTAAATCAAATATGACCCTTATTCCCCTTTTACTTTCACTTTAAGATTAAAAGTCACTTTAATAATGTTTAAGTAACTTATTAATATAAAGTTACTTTATTTCCTTAATGTCACTTTAAAAACATGACATCTCCTAACTAAGTGAAATTAAATAACCCCTTTTGACTCCCATTTTCTTCACTGACAAGCCACGAAAGTCATTTCCATTGCAAAACATGGGAACCCAAAAATGGAGACATGATAGATTGTTAGTCGACCAAGCTAAAATTATCGCCATTCTAGATATGGTGGCCCCCACTACGGTTCGTGAGATACATGCCACATTAGGTCATACAGGATATTACTAGAAGTTCATTCAGAACTATGTGAATATTGCAACCCCTTTGGAGAAGCTACTACACAAAGATACTAAGCATATATGGACACCCAAATTTTAGGAAGCATTGGATACTCTAAAAGAAAAACTAGTCCCTGTGTCGATTATGGTTTTTCCCAACTAGTCTAAGATCTTTCATGTTCATATAGATGCATCGTCCATTGTGTTGGGAGTAGTTATTGCGCAAACGGGTAAGGGGAATATTGATCATTCGATCTATTTTTCTAGTCAGAACCTGTCCGATACTAAAAATAATTATACAACAATTGAGCATGAGGGCCTCGCCATGGTGTATTCCTTGCAGAAGTTTCATCATTACTTGTTGGGGACCTCGTTTATATTTTTCACTAACCATTCCACACTCAAGTATTTGGTTAAGAAGCCAGTGTTGGGAGGGAGAATCTTCCATTGGTTTATGCTCTTCCAGGATTTCAAGTTTGAGGTAGTTGTCAAACTGGGGAAATACAATGTTGGACCAGATCATCTATCGTGGATCAAGTCTGGTGAAGCTAGTTGGAGTCTATATGATGAACTCCTTGATGTGCAACTCTTCTACATCGAAGCAGTTCCTGATCAATTAGTTGAGATTGTTGAATTTCTCACATCAGGACAGGCTCCAACATGGTATACTCCAGCCCAACATCGTCAACTGGTGACCTGTAGTGTAGACTATCAGTTGATTGTTAGACAAGTGTATAAGTTGGGCACATATGAAATTCTATGCAGGTGTGCCTTACAACATGAACATGACCCCATATTGTATGAATCCCATGAGGGTATTGCAAGTAAGCATAATGCAAGTAATTCCACCGCATGAAAAGTTTTATGTGCAAGGATATAGTGGCCCTCACTCTTCGTCGATGCCAAGGAGTATTGTAAACACTGCAATGTATGTCAATTTATCGGGAAGCCTTGTCAAAGAGATGAGATCCCTATGTTTCTGATTACAACATTGGAATCATTTGGGAAATGGGAAATTGATTTTGTGGGTCCCATCAATCCTCCCATGCATCAGACGGGTTTGCGCTATATTATTATGGCCACTAAATAGCAGATGATATTGGTCAAAGTTGTGTTAGTTAAGGATTTCACACAATAAAAGATGGCACATTTCATTTTTGAGAATGTGATTACAAGATTCGGTTATTCGAAGGTGATGATGAGTGACCATGGATCACATTTTCTGAATGAGACCATTCGAGAACTAACTCAGGAGTTCATGATCCATCACCAAAAGAGTACTCCCTATCATCCTCAAGCTAATGGCATGGTTGAAGCTTTCAATAACATTTTAGAACATGCATTAACCAAAGTTTGTAATGTGAAACATGACGATAGGGATCAACGGATCCCCGTAGTCTTATGGGCATATCACACAACCTACAAAAGGACGAAAAAGTGCACTCCATTCAAATTGGTCTACAAAAAAGAAGCAGTCATGTCATTAGAATTTATTGTTCCCATCCTATGGATTTCTCTAGCTATTCACATGATAAATTAACAATCACTTCAACACATGTTGGGTGAACTCATGGAGCTCACAGAGGATCATTTGGTCATGGGATTCAACTAAGTGGTTGAAAAGTAGAGACATAAGGCATGGCATGATGGAAACATCCACCATAAAATCCTCCAGCTAGGTTCTTTGGTGTTGTTATACAACAAAAAATATTTACAAGACCCTAGCAAGCTACGTATGCTTTGGTTGGGCCCCTTCCACCTTGTCTACATCAGCAAAGTCGGTGCCGCCAAGTTGGCTAAATTATAGGGAAAACCACTCAAGGGACTTATCAATGGAAATAGGTTGAAGGTGTATTATGGCTCGTAGGGGTCACCTATCACTTAGCTACATATATCCAACCTGGATTTCCATAGGGTAGGTTTAGCATAGGAAGTATAGCATGTAAAAGTGTACATAGTCAACATAATTCACCTTTTCGGCAGCACAGCATACACTTTAGTTACACAAGTGGACTAGATAGATTGACATCTTTACATATTCCAAATATTTCCAATTCGGTTTGAAGTTATGGCCTACGTACAAGGTATTGGCTATGGCAGGGATTTCACATGGGACCGGGTTGAGCTACCTAGCACTACATTACATTGAAGGTTCAAGCAATCCGGTTTGGCCAGATCACACATAGCCCTGACATGTAATTAGTTATGACACCACATTCCAAAAGGAAAATCATCAGTATGGCAGATCTGAACCATTATCTCCTCATCTATGGGGCTTCTCTATAACTTTATAGTTCTTCTCCGATCGTTCACATTAGTTGGTTCTTTGTCTCATTCTAGATTTCACCTTCGACCGTTCTCCACTCTATATATACCCGCTCTCTCTCACCCCCTCGCATCACTCACCTACCTGTTCTCTTTTCGCTTCCTACTATCCTTTCATTTTCCACTGATCTTCCCATCTCTTGTTTCATGTCCCCTTTCATGGCTAATCTTAGAAGATGTTTCTAGACATGTAATCCCTAGTCCGTCCAGGTAGTCAGAGAGCTAACAATACATTTTTCATGTAGATTGACAAATCGACATCAATTGCCAGGAAGAGGTCCCACCCTCTTATTTACCAACAAGAAACAACCGAGTACCACACAGTTCCTTGAACTCACTTTGAAGCTACAGAGGTATGCCAACTTTCTAAGCCTGACATTGGTTTTCCTATCGCCATGGATAATCACCTTTGATAAAGATGATAACCCAAGGCTGTGGGTTATCCTCTCCACCAGTCTAGGAGGTCCCCATACTTTGTCCTCTACTACTTTCTCAATGAGACAAGAGAATAATAGTGGTCGCTCTTGATGGATCTCTTCCTTGGGATGTACTTCTTGTAGGTCAACAAGTAACTGGGAAAATTTCTAGTAGTAGCTCTTGGTTTAATTAGGGGGAAAGTTTCTTGACGAAGTGATTTAAACATATCCCTCATTCATGACATCAGAAGCCATAGAAGAAAGGGAGTTCAAGCATCTAGCCAAATGAAACCCAAATCCATCGCTTACCTTGAGGACTGCTCAACTCATTCCAAGACCTGTGTCTAGTTGCAACTACAACCTGGATAGATGATTTTCTCCTACTCAAACTTGGCTGCCACCACAACTTGGTTTGATTCTCTGATTCTACAATGATTGATGATTTTATCTTACTCAATTTCTGCATTGGTCACTTCAGGAGGCACTTGGCTCGAGGATGAGCCAAATAATAGTGGTGGGGGCTTGTTAGCACCCAAATTTTTGGGTAAATTTCATACGTGCATGCACAAACGAAGTTGTGCACGCCAATTCCAGTTTTGCACGCGCTCAAGAAGATGTGAGAGAGGAAACAAGAGGTGTGCACATCAAATCAAGTTTCATTAATGCATGCCAGTTCAATTTCTTCCAATGCGTGCCAGTTCGAGTTTTGTGATGCATGCTAGAAATAAAGAAGACAATGCATGCACATTGGAATCAAGAAAAAAATCTTTGAGAAATCTCCCCAAATGATTACTAGAGGTAGCATGAGGGAACAAGGAGTAGTAAGAACATGAGCTAGAAAGGTAGTTTAGATTTCCATGATTCCAAAGAGGCTACGTAGAATGCATGTGGGTGACAGAAGTGTGTGGGACTATAAATCATAGGAGCGAGTGGGGTAGAACTAAAAGTAACAAAGTGATAGAGCCGAGAAGCAGATAAAAGGGAGAAACAACAACCGAAAGAGAGTTATTTAGTTGGTTGTTGGTTGATAGTTGTGGGTATTATTGTTGTTGTTAGTCAATGACCTTGAGCTCGCTTTGAGCATATGTTTTTTAATGTCTTCAGTTTTAAGTTTGAGTCTGTCATATCTACAGAGTTTGAAGGGAAATGCATGGCTGTATGTAATGTAATGCTGGGAAAATGTATAAGAGAGCAAGGCTATGATGTTGTCAATTGATGAGTTGCTCAATGTATGTCTAATCAAGCTGAAGTGATTATGGTCTTATGGTGTGTTGATCATATGTCAATTGAATGTTTGTGTTGTTGGTGTACATTGTTATGTGTTAAGTAGGTTGCAATTGACTATATGAATGTTGACCCCAATGGATTTCTATGTAATTAGTCCTTCACCACTGACACAAGACCAGATGGTCTCTATGATCCTCATGACGTATTTGGCTAAGGATTGATATGTCGATGCCTTGGGGTTTTGTTGATCAACTATGGATGAACTATGGGTTCTCAACCCCCCATTGTTAAGAAGGATGTGTGCAAGTGTGAATGACCCAACAGATCCCCTTGGAGGGATTGAAGGTAGCAGAGAGATTTCTATTGACAAGGATGGAGAATAAATCCAAGTAGATGATGTTTCCAATCCAAGATATCCAATCTGACCTTAAACCTAAGACTATTACCTTTTTTCCATGAATTCCCAGCTAAGGTGGTCACACGCTTTGGATACGTCTAGTTTGTTCATCATCTCGAGAGATTTACCATTTTTACAAGGAATGGATAGTTTAATGAACTATGATAATACCATCTAGAATCTATATTCCCTCAACATAGACTCCTTGCTCTTGCGAATTTAATTGGGCCATGACTGGTTTTAATCGATTTGCAATGAGTTTAGTGATGATTTATAGATCACATTGCATATAGATATGGGCCAGGATTTTTATGCAGAATGGGATTCCAAATTATTTCAAATGAGGGTCATAAAGGTTGAGTTAAAGGCATGGAGAATGTTCCTTGTGTATCTTGATTCTTCCAATTCTTCCCATACCTCTTTACCAATCATTAACTAGCAAGTTTGGAAAAAATCTATAGTGAAGCCATCGGGGCATAGGGATTTACCTGTAGCCATTTCTTTCATAGTTTGGGTGACTTCCTCAAAGGTTGTAGCCCACATTTTACTTGGGTTATGTTCATCAATAACCAGAGAAGGAATGTTTCTTGAAATTGATTTAATAATTGTTTCTCTTTCCATGGGAGGTTCCGATAGGAGATACTGAAAGTGAGTTCTCATCTTAACTTCAATATCCTCATGCATTTCCAATATATCCCCTATGGTGGATCTAATATAATTGATTTAGTTGTGATGCCTTCTGCTTAACATGAAATTGTGGAAGAAATGAGTGTTCTTGTCCCCCTCTTTGATCCATTTGATTCTTGTTTTTTTTTCTCCAAAGAGTTTCTTGTTTGTCCCTGAGTGAGAATTGAGTTTGAATGATTTCCTCTTGAGTTTTCCTTTCTTATGTTTTTCCCTCCTCAATGATGATTCTTTTTAAGTTTTCCATCTTCTCTTCAAGTTGAGTCTAGGCTTGGAAGATATTGTCGAAGATTTCTTTATTCCATTTTTTATTTTCTACTTAATTTGTTTCAATTTTTTCTACAATATATACATACTTGTGCCCATAGTCACATTTTCCTCTGTCCACTAGTTTCTTATGTTTTCCATAAAGTCAGGATGATCTAACCAAAAAAATTCAAAGTGAAATGTTTTGGATCTAGGAGTTATAGATTTATCCCATGATAGGAAAATTGACTAGTGGTCAAAGCTTGCAAGGGAAAAATATCAGCCTCCATTGATGTCTTAGAATGGAATAGGGAATTGATATAAGAAATTGATTCATCCTTTTGTTGGCCCTCGACCAATTTTTGAGGAAACATTGGTCATGTTTGACCACTTTTGGGACTTAGAGAGGCTAGTCGAATATGGAGTGCCCAGGCGGAGCAAAGATCGCGGGATCTCACTCATCTTGCGGGCTTGTGGACCCAGCAAGGGATTTTAGGGTTTATGTAATGGGTTAAGGGATGTTGGCCCATGGGTTTACCCATGATTAGGAATTTTTGTAAATGTATAAATAAGTACCTAAGTGATGTAAGAACGACTAATTGTAATTGTCTTAGTGCATGACTAGTTGGCTTTGTGCAAGAGGATGTGTTAAGACTTGTAGAGGGCCTGTTGGCCCTCGACCAAGTTTTAAGGAAACATTAGTCGTGTTTGACCACTTTTTGGACTTCGACGGGCTGGTCGAAGATGGAGCGGAGATCGCGAGATCTCACTCATCTTGCGGGCTTGCGGACCCAACAAGGGATTTTAGGGTTTATGTAATGGGTTAAGGGATGTCAACCCATGGGTTTACCCATGATTAGGCCTTTTTGTAAATGTATAAATAAGTAGCTAAACGATGTAAGGACAACTACTTGTAATTGGATTAGTGCATGAATAGTTGGCTTTGTGCAAGAGGATGTGTTAATACTTGCAAAGCTAAGTGCAAGTGATTGTAAGAGGTTGAGTGCAAGCAAAGTGTGCAAGGATTTGTGCTATTAAGGAGTTGGCTCTGTGCCTTGACCTAATTTTGAGGAAGGTGGATCTAGTGTGTTGTGCGCAAATCACCTGTCCAGTGCAAAGCTTGGCTCTGTAGCTTTGTGCACAGGATCATATGAATGTAAGAAGCTTGAAGACTAATAAAGAAGAAGAAGAAGATTGGTGGACGTAGCCCCACACTAGGGTGAACCACCTATATCCTGTGTTGATGTGCTTTGTGCGATGTTGTTGATGTTGTTTATGTTGTTTATCTATTAGTGTATTGATCTTTATATATGTTGGATAGATGTATGGATACTTAGTGATATATTAATGGTAAATGAATGCTAGATCTGATCTAATGCTATGTGCTAAGTGATTGAAAGTTCTTGATCTTTATTGTTACTGCGTTGTTCTGTAATAAGGGTTTAACCTGCGATGTGAATGAGATTCAAGAAACTAATGCATACTATGTTTAGTGCTCTATTAAGTATTGTAATCATAAATCTGTGTCACAGACTGGTTGTAGACACATGAGTCCTACAACCCCCCCTACCTCTACCTCAGGTGAGACTTCATCTTCTTTGTAGGTGTTGTCGAAAGGGCCGGTAGTTAGGGTTTTGTTGGTGTTTTGTTGAAGCATTGAACCCTGGGTCTTCCCCTGTGCCAACAAATGGTTCCATTGCCAGGACTTGAAACTGTGATTGTTGGGAAATGAAGAAAAGAGAAAGCTCAGTGTGTAGATATGTTGTTGTAGTGCGCAGTATTCTACTTGACTTGCGAAGCTCTATGCTAAGAAAGAAACATGATATGAAGAAAAGAGGTAAGATATTAAAGCTTTGTGCTCTGGTAAAGGTAAGATAAGTGGAAATTTTTTCTTCAAAAGTATGAATCTAGGTATGTTTGATAGATTTTGTCCTAGTCTAAAAACTAGGGCACAGTTAAAAGAAAGAGTTGATCTGAATAAATTTGATAGAAATGGAGAAAGATATGTTATTCCTATGCATAGAAAGAATTTTTGGACTAATAAGTGGATGGAGGAACCTAGAAAGAATTTTTGCAGATTGTAGGTCCATCACTATGATCCTAGTGCACAGTACAAGAAAGGTTGGGGATTGTTTAAAAGAAAGAGAGTATTGACACTATGTTATAATTGCAGAAGACCAGGACATCTTGCTAAGGAATGCCTTGGTATGGGTCCTATTTGTATTTGTTGTAAAGATATTGGTCATGAGGTTTTGGATTGTCGAAGAATGATTGCTAAATTTGAAAAGATGAACATGAGACAAGAACACTATAAAGAAGGTCAAGATACTGAGACTATGTTAAAGAATCTGAAGGAATCAGAGACTATGTTGTTACAGTTAAAAGAAACAATGAATGATCACATAGACATCAGTTTAACTGATCCGGATTTATGTAGGAACACAATGAAATACAGAAATACACATAAATGTAGAGATGCATCGGAAATAAGGCTTCATTTCATTATTAACAAATGACTGAAATATGCTTACAGACAGAATGTAAATAAACTAGCTAGGGCGCTGATAGCTTATCTCTGAGAAGAGATGTGGCTGCTACTCGCATCCGTGAGAAGATGATTACAATGAGGCTCTAGAGGCCTTTTTACAATATATGAGAATGCCAAAAGTCATATACATCCAAAAACCTAACCCTAGGAGATGAAGCGCCAAAAGTCATGTGGGCCCCGTTTGGNGTATGGGTCCTATTTGTATTTGTTGTAAAGATATTGGTCATGAGGTTTTGGATTGTCGAAGAATGATTGCTAAATTTGAAAAGATGAACATGAGACAAGAACACTATAAAGAAGGTCAAGATACTGAGACTATGTTAAAGAATCTGAAGGAATCAGAGACTATGTTGTTACAGTTAAAAGAAACAATGAATGATCACATAGACATCAGTTTAACTGATCCGGATTTATGTAGGAACACAATGAAATACAGAAATACACATAAATGTAGAGATGCATCGGAAATAAGGCTTCATTTCATTATTAACAAATGACTGAAATATGCTTACAGACAGAATGTAAATAAACTAGCTAGGGCGCTGATAGCTTATCTCTGAGAAGAGATGTGGCTGCTACTCGCATCCGTGAGAAGATGATTACAATGAGGCTCTAGAGGCCTTTTTACAATATATGAGAATGCCAAAAGTCATATACATCCAAAAACCTAACCCTAGGAGATGAAGCGCCAAAAGTCATGTGGGCCCCGTTTGGGTAAGTTAGTACATCAACTTCCCGGGGTCGTAACTTTTGCATACGATCTTCGTTTTAGGCGTGTGATAGCTCGTTGGAAAGGTATCATTGAGGAGATTCATTTTGGGGGCTCAATAATTCCTTCGATTATCATTGAGCACCTCGATCTCAAAAAACCTTCATTTAGGCCCTCAAAATGGCCCCGGAAGTTAAACCTGCTAAAAATAGTAAATTGCCAAAATTGCCAGAAAACTATTTTGAGCCAGTAGGAAAAGGTGGGTGGCCACCGATATCCACCTGGATCATTAACATAGATCCTGAAATAAAAACAATGCATAGTCACAAGAATAGAAGACTTTGACATAGACTGTGTATTGGATGAAGAAATACATGTGAATATTATGCCAGAAAGCACTTGGGAAATTTTGGGAAAGCCTGCTATGATACCTTCATTGGGAAGGATAGGCTTTTTTAAAGGAAAGATGATAACCCTATGTGGAAGAGTTAATAATATACCTATGATTTCTCATGAAACAATGATTGAAGAAGAATTTGAAGTCATTAAATTTGTTGAAAACAACACTCCCTTTCCACTTTTATTAGGAAAGACTTGGATTGAGAAGGATCAGATCAGAAGGAAAGAAGAGGAGGAAGCTACAGAACAGAAAAAGAAAGAACTAAGGGATCTCATAACCGGAAAAATAACACGATTAATAGAAGAACAGGAGGATAATTTGAAGCAACAGAGGGCAAGAGAATTAGTTGTTGATGTTGAAAGAATGCAGGAAGGCTTGAAGAACCAGTCAATGCAAGAAAGAAGTATAGCCACCCAGGAAATAGTAAGAGAAGGTACATTAACCTCATAATATGTAAGAGCACATCAGCAGTGCGAAGTTACTACGCTAAGAGAATATAAGAATAAGAATGGCAAGAGGAACACAGAGACTCAGATCACAGGAAAGAAGTCAAGGAAGATAAATAAGAAGAAAGCTAAGCTATAGAAACTACAGGAAGTTACAGAGAACAGAAGGAGGACTTCGCAAGAGGCAGGTCCGTAGAACTTGACCCTCGATGGAATAATAGAACCACGCCGAATGGAACTTCACCACGACAAAGATATATGACCGTTGGAGGTTCCCCGACCATTAGAATGACGCTCCAGAATGGCTAGCGACACAGTTATTGATAGAAAGACAATCGTTGGACCGTTGGGACCACACCATAATGGACAGATTCGCATTGATGGACCCATTCCTGCCCATTGGAGGAATCTGTTATGAAATTGCTTATTTAACCTATCGGACGTTGCGTCGGGACCATTTTTTTCAACCGTGATTATCTGAGCTAACTGAGAATCCATTTTATACCACGATGTTATTTCTATACCTCTCCACCCATTTGATTACCTCGTCTGTCTGTTTGCCTACCCGATCTATTTTGTTACAAGTGTGAATGTCGGGTGAACATAGCACGTTAGAAAATTATGTGGAGGAGATTCTTGTAGACCTCATGGATGAGAGAGATATGTCTATAGGAATACAGGCATCATCGACTGGAGGATTGCAAGCATCCCCTTCGATTGCACATTTTTCTAGCCACACTATGGAGAAGTGAAGAAAGCACCGCGATGATCTGGTTAACATGAAGCAGATCCCATCGGTCTTGCCAGAGTACATACCACCTTTGGATGGCGCGGTGAACCATGACAGTATCCCACACAATTTTGAATACACATTGATCACTGTGTACATCCCGAAGGGGATACCCGTAGTTGGACCTCAGTTAGGACATATCCTAGCGCTGAAGAATAATGATTTTAACCTCTGAGACAGGAAGAACTATGTGATGCTTGCACCACATCGGTATTTGATGAGGATGACTAGGAAGAAGTTGGGCATAGTCTCCCAGCCATGGATTAAGGAGCTCGCACAATCGACGATCCTAAATGTAATGAAGATCCCTCACTTCGGCCAACATCAAGAGGTTAATGCTTACGTTAAAATCCTCTTGTTGTGTTACCACAAAGGATATCTGTGGCTTGACAGACGCGTCACTATGGATCTAGCACCGATCCACCTCATCACAAGGCTGAGCATGTAGGGACCAGACCCTCAACAGTTCTACCTAGGGAAGACTTCAGATCACTCCCTAGCACAATGCATAAAGGAATACTATGGCGATGTAGAAAAGGGAAAGCAAGGCTACAAGGTAGCCTCCATCCAGGATGACACAGTGTGCCTAGCTTGTCAGCTTATAGATGGAAAGCTCATCAGAAAGAACCGCCCGACACAGGTCATTGGATTTGTAGTAGAACTTGTAGGGAAGTGCGTAGAAGGAATGCAAATGAACTGGGTGAGTTACCTCATCAACGCGCTCGAGAAGGACTGTCGCGAAGTGCAGGACCAGGGTTATGAATTCCACTTTATCTAGTTACTAGTATTAATCACCTTTATCACTTGGCAAATGCTGAAAGGAGCAACATTTCCCGAAGTTGAGCCATCCAAGTCGTTGGCCGCAAGGTTCTTCACCTTGTGGTATACGAATGACATGTCGAAGAAGTGGCACTTGAACGATGTCTTCCATGCCTACTACCAGTAGTTGAAGTGTGCTATTGAGGATTTTTTGTTGATGACGCCGAACACACTCCACACGTACAGACCGCTAGCGAAGTTCCGCGCAGACCAAAATTTCATTTATATTACTGTGTGCAGGGACAAGAGAAAAGAGGAGTTACAGTCTTACTATAAACTGACCGATGAAGATATGGAAGAGATCACTAAGGAATGGCCAGTAGACTTCCTTATACTGGTTGAAGATGCAGAACTCTCCAACCCCGACATCATCAGAATTCCCTTGGTCACCTGAGTCGAACATGATGGACAAACTAGCATGAAGAAAAAGAAGAAAAAGGAGGAGGTACAGGACATAGAAACTAATGAGGAGGACACCACCTCATAGAAAGGTAGGCCTGACTCACACACAGGAGGAGGAGGAGATGAAGTGAACCAAGAAGAAGGAGGGGAAGAAGGAGAAAATCAAGACAAAGGGGAATTTACACCGTCGAAAGATCCCCTTATAGAGGCTGAAACATTAAAGAAAAGGAAGGTTTCTCCACATAAACCCTCAGCAAGAAAGAAGACCAGTGCCAATAAGCCTTAGTCGAAGAATGTACTCATAGTGGACGATGTTGATCTCATCATTGTAGCCATAGAGGATGCTTCAGAGGATATCTTGCAAAGACATGGTGCGAAGAAGGAGACATTGTATGAAAGAATAGAGAAGGAGCTACAAGAGAAAAAAAAAGCCATCCATTCGATCTACGCAGTACCTACTGGGCCTTCTTTGTTGAAGAGTGCAGAATTGGGGGATGAGCTCAAGCAATTACAAAGGCTAGCAGATGCAACAGAGGCTCGACTCCAGCGAGTCCAAGAAGAAAAGGAGTAGGCTATAGAAGCCTTGAAGCAATAAAAGGAGGAGGTCTTAGAGAAACTTCGAGTTGCACAAAAGGATAAAGATGAAATTCGGGCGATGTTTGAAAAGGACAAGGCAAAGATGTAGAAAGAAAAAGACCAGCTCCTAGCAAAGCATACTGTAGTCAAAGAGGCAGTGACTAAAGCACTTTGATCTGTGTCGGGCTTGGCACAGGAGGAAGAAGAGTCAACCGATATTCAAGTTGGGAAGCTTGTTGAGGCCATTCAACAACTTCAAGCAAGAGTAATGGAGTTAGAGCTCCAAGCAGTGTCGATCACTCCACAATAAGTGTGCGATCAGAGGGAAGAAGCTGCCAATAATACATTAGAAAGAATCAGGGCACTCACCTTAGAGTGTAAGAAACTGAGTGATCATAGTGCATAGACCTATGAGAGCCTTGCAGAAGACCCAGAGCTGAGGAAACTGGAAGCACAACTACAAGAGGTAAAGAAACAAGCGTCCACTGTGTAAGCACAAATGAAGTTTCTTACTACAGTCGAGAAGATAAAAGATCACAGGAACAATGCACAGTTCAACAACATATTACTACTATCCAGAGAAGAGTCATGGAGGTGACACAGAGATTACAGTCAGTGCAAGACGAAGCCTACACGATTTTTGAAGAGATTGAAGGACAAGGCTCGCAGCTAGACCAAGTGGTTGTGACAGTGGAACAATGCATGTTACTGAGCAAGTGATTCAGGAGTTCGTCGAGCAGGAAGCTCTTGTGAAGAAGCAAGTCGAGGCAGCTTGAGCTAAGAATGAGGCCTTTGAAGCAGCATTGCCCAGATCTAAGTGACTAGGGATGAGTCACGGGTGAGTGTTGAGGGCATGTTGTCCCTCAACCAAGTTTTGAGGAAACATTGGTTGTGTTTGACCACTTTTGGGACTTCGACAGGCTGGTCGAAGATGGAGCACCCAGGCCGAGCAGAGATCAGAAGATCTCACTCATCTTGCGGGCTTGTGGACCCAGCATGGGAATTTAGGGTTTATGTAATGGGTTAAGGGATGTCGACCCATGGGTTTACACATGATTAGGCCTTTTTGTAAATGTATAAATAAGTAGCTAAGCGATGTAAGAATGACTACTTGTAATTGGCTTAGTGCATGACTAGTTGGCTTTGTGCAAGAGGATGTGTTAATTCTTGTAGAGCTAAGTGCAAGTGATTGTAAGAGGCTTTGTGCAAGCAGACTATGTAAGGCTTTGTGCTATTAAGGAGTTGGCTCTGTGCCTTGACCTGATTTTGGAGAAGGTGGATCTAGTGCGCTGTGCGCAGATCACCTGTCCAATGAGAAGCTTGGCTCTGTGGCTTTGTGCATAGGAGCAAATGAATGTAAGAATTTTGAAGACTAATAAAGAAGAAGAATAAGATTGGTGGATGTAGCCCCACACTGGGGTGAACCACGTATATCCTGTGTTGATGTTCTTTGTGCAATGTTGTTGATGTTGTTTATGTTGTTTATCTATTAGTGTATTGATCTTTATATATGTTGGATATATGTATGGATGCTTAGTGCTATATTGATGGTAAATGAATGCTAGATCTGATCTAATGCTATGTGCTAAGTGATTGAAAGTGCTTTATCTTTATTGTTACTGTGTTGTTCTATAATAAGGGTTTAATATGCGATGTGAATGAGATTCAAGAAACTAATGCATACTGTGTTTAGTGCTTTTTTAAGTATTGCAATCACAGATCTATGTCCCAGCCTGGTTGTAGACACCTGAGTCCTGTAACCCCCTTTCCTCTACCTCGGCTGAGACTTCATATGATTTGTAGGTATTACCGAAAGGGCTGGTAGTTAGGGTTTTTTTGGTGCGTTGTTGAAGCATTGAACCCTGGGTATTCCCAGGTGCTAACACCTTTCTAATATTTGGTGTGTACCTCCTCTTTTGTTATTCCACATGTAGCAACAATTAGATCTTTGTAGATATATTAACCTTAGCCCACTGATAGTGTCTCAGAAAACAAGTGATTATGTTACCCCCCTAATATCCATGATTCTTCATTGATTGTATCATCTATGGCCTTGAAGGAATCAAGAAAGAGAAATTTAAGAAGAGGATTGGTGAGGCCATAGGCATTTCTTATGAAGCTTTGGTCCAGAGAGGCGAGGCTTCTGAAATTGGTAGATATGATGTTGGGTGTATCTAATTCACATCCAAGAAAGACCTGGGATGGATCCCATAAAACTATAGACCCTTAGAGAATCATATAGTTGTTGTGGCTATGCTTTTACAACGTTCCCAACATTTTTGTACAATAGAA
>ML810480.1:32950-45617 GCA_009831015.1 Picea engelmannii | reverse complement strand
TTAACAACACCAGATGAAAATATTTGAGACCATAAAGAAAAACAAGAATAAAGTATACAATGCATTATGCATTACACAGGGGGACTTTTCTTCTCCCAAATAATTAGTTAACATAAGATTTTTCTTACCCTTTCTCAGATAAATGAAAGATTCTTAACTACAATCTAATGAGGGGGTAGGTGCATACAATAGAAGGCAAAAGACTGTAACTGCAACCAAAATACCTCACAGAATGTACAACCATTACTAATATCCAAACTATGGACAGGATGGTCGAAGGCGGAGCACAAGTCGAAGCAGAGATCGCGGGATCTTGACCCCCTTTTAGGCAACTTTTGGGTTTTGGGCTTATGTAACGGGTATGGGATGTCGACCCATGGGTTTACCCATGTTTAGGCCCCCTTTGTAATGTATAAATAGAAATATAGGCGATGTAAGAACAATCAGATGTTTGGTGTGGTTGATGCTAGGTGCTAAGTATTGTGCTAAGTGCAAGTAATTATAAGAGGATATGTTCTTAGTGTATGGTCATATGTAGTGTTTTGTGCATAGACTATGTGAGGAAACTTTGTGTTGTAACTCGAGGAATGAGGATCTAATGAGGTGCGCGTAGATCTCCTATCCTTTGCGGAGTAGGATTTTGATGCTCTGTGTCTATACAAAGCTCGACAAAAGATAATAAAGAAGAGAAGAGTTGGTGGACGCAGCCCCATGCTGGGGTGAACCACGTATATCATGTGTTATGGTTTCTTTGTACATTATGGTTGTTATATTGTTTATGTGATTAATTCTTAGTGAAATAATGTATGTTTAGATTAATATGATAGCTTAGCACCTAATGAAGGGAGTAAGATGCTAGATCTGATTTGTTTCCTTATGCTAAGTGCTTAGATCTGTAGATCTGGTTGAACACTGTGTTACTCTATAATTAGTGTTTTATCTGCGAAGTAAATACTGGTTAAATATTAATGAATGGTAGCTGCTAAGTGCTTTGTTAGAGTATTGTAATCACATATCTATGTCCCAGCTAGGTTGTAGACACTTGATTCATGCAACCAACCCTACCTCTACCTCAGGTGAGACTGCATCTGCTTCGCAGGTGTTTTCAAAAGGGCCAGTAGTTAGGGTTTTTTTGGTGTGTTGTTGAAGCGTTGAACCCCGGGTCTGCCCTTGTGTCGACAAATGGTTTCGTTGCTAGGATCCAAAACTATGATTGTTGGGAACTGAGGAAAAGAAATAAATCTTTATGCGTAGATCTGTTTCTTTAGTGCATAGTATTCTACTTGACTTGCGAAGCTATGTGCTAAGAAAGGAATTAGATCTAAAGAAAAGAGGTAAGATCTGAAAGATTTGTTCTCTGAGAAAGGTAAGATAAGTGAAAATTTTATTTCAAAAGTGTGGATCTAGGTATATTTGATAAAAAAATTCCTATCCTGAAAACTAGGGCACAACTAGAAGAAAGAAGATTTGATATGAGTAGATCTGATAGAAATAGTGAGAAATATGTTATTCCTATGCACAGAAATAATATTTAGATTGAAAAATGGATGCAGGACCCTAGAAAGAATTTTTTGCAGGTTAGTTACTGTGACCCCAGTGCACAGTACATGAAAAGTTGCGAATCATTTAAGGGAAAGAGAGGATTAAACCTTTGTTACAGTTTCAGAATACCGGGACATCTTGCTAAGGAATGCCCTGATAGAAGACCTACTTGTCTTTTTTGTAAATCTATGGACCATGAAGTTTTGGATTGCCCTAGAATTATTGCTAAGCTTGAAAGAATGAATATGGAAAAAAAAAAACCATGAGAAAGGCCAAGAGACTAAGATTATGACAGAATCCCAAAAAGAATCAGAGACTGTATTACTAAAGATGAAAGAATCCCTGAATGATCACAGAGACACTAATCTATCAGAGATATTAAAAGAGAAAAAATGCATCGAAGCAAGAATAGGAGACTTTGACATAGACTGTGTTCTGGATGAGGAAACACAGGTGAATATTATGACAGAAAGAACTTGGGAAATTTTGGGAAAGCTTGTTATGATTCCCTCATTGGGAGGAATAGGATTATTTAGAGGAATGCTAATAACCCTATGTGGAAGACTTACCCAGACATCTATGAGTGCTCGTGGAACTTCGACAGAGGAATAATTTGAGGTCATTAAGTTTATTGAGAACAATGCCCCATTTTCTATGCTATTAGGAAAAACATGGATTGATAAAGACTGGAGTTGAAGAAAAGAAGAGGGATCCCTAGAACAAAAAAAGCAAGAATTAACATATTTCATGACTAGGAGAATAGCACACTTGATAGTAGAACAAGAGAACAAGTTGAAGTTGCTAAGGACCAAGGCTCTGGATGATGAAGCTGAAAGAACACAAAGAGATTTGAAGAACCCGTCCACACAGGAAAGCAGAGCATCTACCACAAACAAAGAAGAAGTATTACACTCGAACCCTATGGAAGACCGTCAACAATGTGAAGTTAATATGCTAATAGAAGATAAGAATCAAAATGGAAAGAGGAACCTAGTAACTCAGATTACAGAAAAAAAAAGGCTAGAAATCTCAGCAAGAAGAAAGAAAAGTTGGAAAAATTACAAGAAGCTCCAGAAAGAACTTCACAGAAGGAAGGTTTCCAGAATTTGAACTTCGTCGGAATATCAGTATAGCACAGATTGTCACTTTGCATGTCAAATCACTATGACTGTTGGAGGCATTATGACCATTAGACTGATGCTCTCTAACAATTAGAAGAATAGTTATGGACCAAAATCTTGCCATTGGACCGTTAGGACCGCGCCATAATGGATGGAATTGCATTGATTAAGTCTTTTCGACCTGTTGGAAGAAACCATTACTGTGTTTTCTATTTATCCCATCGAGTGTTGCACCAAGAAAACTTTTGCCAATTGTGATTATCTGAGCCCACATAGAACTAGTTGATTTCATGCAATGATCATTGAGACCTCGCCATCCATTCTGTTGGATTGAGTAGTTGTTCATCAACCTAAGATATTTGATCTCAAGCGTGCATGCCAGATGACATTAGCGCAGTAGAAAAGTCAGTAGAGGAAATTCTAATTGATCTAATGGTTGAGAAGGTAATGTTCGTCAGAGCTCAAGCCTCATTGATGCGAGGAGTGCAAGCCTCCTCGTCGACTACTTGCGGATCCGGACCATCCCAAGATGCGACCAAGAAAAGAACCAAGCATTGAGATGACTTGGCGAATGTGAAGTTAATCCTATCCATCCTGCCCAACTACATCCCACCTCTGTCCGGTGTGGTGAGTTGTGACAGTGTCCCGAGGCACTTCGACTACACAGTCATCACTGCGTACCTCCCGAAGGGGATATACGCAATCAGACCACAGTTGGAGAGGATTCCAACCTTGAAGATGAGGGACTATAATCTAGGAGACCATAAGAGTTATGGCATGCATGCACCTCAAAATTACTTGACCAATATGAAGGGAAATAAATCGAATATCATTCCCCAACCATGGACCATGGACATCGCAAGGTCCACTATCTTGAACGTGATGAATATACCACATTTTGGAAGGCACCGGGAGGTTAACGCAAGCGTTAAACTCTTTCTATCATTCTTCCATGGTGGTTATTTATGGCTATACAAACACATCAACGTCGATCCAGCGCTGATCCATAGGATCACCAGATTAAGCATGCAGGGACCAGACCCATGGGACTTTTACCCAGAGAAGGTTGCAGACTGCATCCTGGAATAGAGGATTAAATATACCTATGGAGATGTAGAGAAGGGGACATGAGGATACAAGGTAGCCTCCATTCAGAATGACGTAGTGTGTCTTGCTTTCCAGTTGATTGCTGGTAAGCTAGTCCGAAAGAGCAGACCCACATAGGTCACAGGGTTTATCATTGATCTCGTTGGAAAATGTCTGGAAGGACTCCAAATGAACTGGGCTAGTTATTTAGTCAACCAGTTAGAATTGGATTGCCGTGAAGATCAGGATCAGGGCTATGAGTTCCATTTTTGCTGGTTGTTGATCCTCATTGCGTTTACTGCTTGGGAGATGTCGGAAGGTGCAACCTTCCCTGACATTGAATCGTTCGAGCCGCTCACTGTGAATTTCACTACGCTCTGGTATTCGAGCGATATGGGGAAACAATCGTAGTCGAATGTAGTACTCCATACCTACTACCTGTAGCTGAAGAGGGATATCGATTATTTCCCTCGTATGACGCTGAACACTCTGGACAGGTTCAGGCCCCTTATGAAGTTCCACGTAGACTGACATTTTATTTATATCACTGTGCGCGTAAACGAGAGTAAATAAGAGCTTTAGTCATACTATAAGATCACAGAGGAGGACCTGGAAAAAATCAGTAAGGAATGGCCCACATAATTCTTGATCCTGGTCAACTAGGTCGAACTATCCAACCCCAACCTAATTGAAAGTCCGGTGGTTACCCACGAAGAGTACGATTCACCTGGAAGAAGTAGCAGAAGGAAGAAGAAATAAGAGGTACATGAGCTGAGAAGCACATCAGAAGAGACTACTTCAGATTCACCTAACAGAGGAGGTGGTGACGAAGTGGACAAAGAAGAGAAATAAGGGGAAGAAGATAAGCAGAAGCAAGGCGAAGTAACACCACCACAGAATCCCCTTGATGACACAGATCCATCTAAGAAAAGAAAGGTTTCCCCCATGAAACCTACATCGTGGAAGAATTCCAAATCTAAAGCCAAAGTTGCAGACTGTGCTCACAGTCGATGACTTTGACTTCATTATCACAACTGTATTAGATGCCTCAAAAGATATTTTGCAGAGAACTGAAGAAAAATAATAAGCCATGTATGATAGAATTGAGATAGAGATAAGAGGTGTACAAAAATCCTTTCACTACAGTCACACAATTTCCACTGTGCCCCCACCATCAGATGAAACAGAGTTGGGATATAAGCCTACCGAACTCCACAGAATAGCTGATGCGACTGAAGCTCACCTTCATTGCATGCAGGAAGAAAAAGAATAGGCCACAGTGGCCCTGAAGCAAGAACAAGAGGAAGTGATAGAGAAACGTCGAGTTGTGCAACAGGAGAAGGAGAACCTCCAAACCAAGTTCGAAGAGGATAGAGTGCAGATACAATAGGAGAAAGAACAGCTACTTGCGGAGCAGGTTGGAGTTAAAGAAGCAGTCCGCAGAGCACTTTGCTCTGTGACAGGCTTAGAGAAAACAGAGGAAGACCCAATGGAGAATCAAGTGGCAAAGATTGCTGAAGCCATTCAACAGCTTCAACAAAGGGTCATAGAACTAGAGCTACATATAGTGCCAAGCCCTCCATAGGAAGTGCGAGACCAGAGAGAAGCAACTACCTGGAGAGCAGTTGAAAGGATCAAAGCATTAGCCATGGATTGTAAACATATAAGAAGTCACAGTGCACAGACTTATGAGAAACTTACCAAGGACCTTGAAATGAAGACACTGGAGTCACAGCTCCAGGAGGCAAAGAAGCAAGCAACAACTGTACAAGCACAACTGAAACTCATGTCAGCAGTTGAGAGGATGAAAAGGTCCCAAGAACAACGCACAACTCAACAACAGGTCCATGCCATATAAAGTAGAGTCATGGAAGTAAATAAGAAGATCCAACCATTCTAGGATGCAGCTTGCCTACTTTTTGAGGAGATTGAAGGCCGAAGAGCCGAGCTAGAACAAGTAGTCACTTCAGTAGAACAACACCTAGAGGGACCTGTGAACGAGGTAGTTATTCAAGAGTACGTCGAGTAGGAGGCCTTGGCGAAGCAATAGGTTGAAGCAGCTTGAGCCAAGCTCGAGGCGTTTGAGGCAGAATTACCCAGAGCAGAGTGACTCGGGATGAGTCACATGTGAGTGTTGGGGGACTATTTTCCCTTGACCAAGTTTTGGAGATCCTTGGTTAGGTTTGACTTATTTTGGAACTTCGACAGGCTAGTCGAAGGTGGAGCGCAAGTTGAAGCGAAGATCGCGGGATCTCGGCCCCCTTTTAGGGAACTTTTGGGTTTTGGGCCTGTGTAACGGGTATGGGATGTCGGCCCATGGGTTTACCCATGTTTAGGCCCCCTTTGTAATGTACAAATAGAAAGCTAGGTGATGTAATAAGGACCATATGTTTGGTGTGGTTGATGCTAGGTGCTAAGTATTGTGCTAAGTGCAAGTAATTATAAGAGGATTTGTGCTTAGTGTATGGTCAACTATAGTTCTTTGTGCACAGATTGTGTGAGGAAACTTTGTGTTGTAACTCGAGGAAGGAGGATCTGGCAAGGTGCGCACAGATCTCCTGTCCTCTACATAGTAGGATTTTGATGCTATTTGCCTGTACGAAGCTCGAAAGAAGATAATAAAGAAGAGAAGAGTTGGTGGATGTAGCCCCATGCTGGGGTAAACCACGTATATCTTGTGTTATGGTTTCTTTGTGCATTATGGTTGTTATATTGTTTATGTGATTAATGCTTAGTGCAATAATGTATGTTTAGATGAATATGATAGCTTAGCACCTAATGATGGGAGTAAGATGCTAGATCTGATCTGTTTCCTTATGCTAAGTGCTTAGATGTGTAGATCTGGTAGAATAATGTGTTGCTCTGTAATTAGGGTTTTATTTGCGAAGTAAATACTGGTTAAATACTAATGAATGGTAATTGCTAAGTGCTTTTTTAGAGTATTGTAATCACAGATCTGTGTCCCAGCTAGGTTGTAGACACTTGAGTCCTACAACCACCCCTGCCTCTACCTCAGGTGAGACTGCATCTGCTTCGCAGGTGTTGTCGAAAGGGCCGGTAATTAGGGTTTTGTTGGTGCATTGTTGAAGCATTGAACCCTGGGTCTGCCCCTGTTCCAACAATTTTTACTTTAATAATTAAAGTTTCAATTTATCTTATTAGTTATAAAAGAACCTTTAGTGAATTGAAATTTCATAAAAGGAATCTTAGTGAATTAAAATTTCATAAAAATAACCTTAGGGAATCAAAATTTCCACTTCAATCTAGTTATATTTCTAATTAGTTTTTTTTTTTTCTAAGGTTCTACTCAGACCTGGGTTTTCAATTCACTAGGCTTGGTGAAATTTATTAAGGGAAAATTAGTCATTAAACTTTACTTATCACATCATTCATTTTAAGGCCGAATAGGTCCTAAGGAGGCATAGTTTTCTAGGCACTAGGTTTATTTACTTACCAGTTAAAATCGTGACGTGCCCTTCAGGATGCACTATGTGCTCCAAGGGTGCCACTCACCTCTTTCTATTTTATTTGTGTGACGTACCCTTCAAGACGCACTATGTGCTCCAAGGGTGTCGCTCACCTCTTTATGTTTTATTTGCGCGACTTGCCCTTCAAGACGCACTATGTGCTCCAAGGGTGCCACTCGTCTCTTGACTGAATTTGGTAGACGTCAAACTCCTGGAGTCAATACTCCGTCAGATGATCTCATGGGAGACTGAGGGCCTCTAAGGAATAAGGAACCTACCTTATTTCGCACCCCTTAGAATCATTGTGAGTGATTGTCACAGTCTTCCCTCATGACATTGTGGGTCTTCTCTAAATAGGTAATCGTTAACCTACAGTTTGAGCCACGACAAGAGTTCTAGTAGGATGTGGCAGGGCTGCTGCCACACCTGTCCCTCAATGTCTCTGGTTGTCATGCATGACCGCTCTACTCCAAATGTGAGTCTAGTCGGAAAGCTATCGTCATCCTGCATCCATCAACGAATCATGTCAGCAATAATAATCAATCATCATAACGTCTAATCATATGTACATATGTCACATCAACAACATTCAAACCCTAACAGTCCACTCCCTCACTCGATCCAGAGTCTAAGGGGTTTAATCGATGCTTAGACATCCTTAACATCTAGAGTCCTTCACATTTAGTAGAAACCAGTTAGTAGCACCTGTCTATGTAAATACCACAAAATAACATATCGTCAAATCCACAATATCTCATAGTCATAATCAAAGCAACTAATAGTATAATGACTCGGATCACTTTCACACAAGTGTCCTCAAAGAATAAGTTCCCTCAGTGCGTGAAAGAGCGGGATGTTACATACACCCCCTCTTGTTTTAAACTTCATCCCAAAGTTTCACAATATTTAAGTGCTTTATAAATTTTATCACAACATCATAGGTCTAGCTATCAAACAAAAATGGAAACTGTTGACCCATATCATATGCGTCATCCCAGGTCGCCGAGTGTGGACTATAGTTATCCCATTGGACCTTGACCTGATCTACTGTTCGACGTCGTAGTTGTCGAATGAGATGGTCTAGGATGTGGATTAGCTTCGTCGTAAGAGAACCCTCATCCGATACTTGCAAGGAACTCATGTCAATAACATGTGTAGGATCACTAACATAATGTCTCAAAACAGATATGTGAAAAACATCATGCATACACCTCAAAGAATCAGGCAAGGTTAGTCGATAGGCCATAGGGCCCTTCTTTTCCACAATCTCGAAAGGTGCCATGAACCTAGGAGAGAGTTTAGCACCCTTTCCAAACTTGATCGAACTCTTAGGCGGTTTCACCCGCAAGAAGACTCGATCTCCAACTTCGTAACTACAGTCGACATGATGTGCATCAACATAACTCTTCTGTCGATCCTGCGCTTCTTTGATCCTTTGTCTTATTGTTTGCATTTGATATTCCATTTCTTGGATCACTTCTAGTCCCACCAAGATCATATCCTCAAGCCGATCCCAACTCAAAGGCGTCTGACACGGTCACCTGTAAAGAAACTCAAAAGGTACCATCTTAATGGTGCTTTGATAACTATTGTTATATGCGAATTCTACCAGTGGCAAGTATTCTTCCCAATGCTTCTATTGGTCCATCATGAACATGCGCAACATATCCTCCAAGATTTGGTTTGTTTGCTCAATCTTCCCATCTATCTCCAGGTGATACGTGGTGCTAAAGTTAAGTTTGGTTTCCAAGGCCTCTTCGAAACTAGTCCAAAATCGTCCTTTAAACCCCGATCCTCTATCAAATATAATCCTCTTTGGCACGCCATACAGCCTCACAATCTCACTAATAAAAAATCTAGCTATTTTAGGTGCCTGATACGTCGTACACATAGGAATAAAATGAGCACTCTCCGTCAGGTGTCGACTACCAAAAAAATCGAGTCGTGTCTCCTTGCCATAAGTGGAAATCCAACAATGAAATCCATCAAAATGACCTCCCATTTCGATTCTAGAATAGCGTGTGGTTGTAGTAATCCTGTCAGATGTCTATGTTTAGCCTTCACCTACTGACATTCTAGACATCTTGCCATGTATTTAACTATGTATACCTTCATTCCCTTCCAAAAGAATAAGGGTTCAAGGTTTTCCCTCATCTTCGTGACTCTAGGATGAGCCATATACACTGCTCTATGAGCCTCATTTAGGATCAAAATCCTCAACTCGTCATTGGGCGGTACATAAATTTGATTTTTAAATCTAAATAATCTGTCATCGTCCAACGTAAATCCTTAAAATATTGGTACCATCATTGTGTTTTTTCCAATAAAATCCTTGGCCTCGTTGTACCAGTCATCATCATGCTGTAAAGTTAGAATATTTTCACATAGATTCATCTGAAGAGGCATCACCAAAAATATGCAAGGTCTCTAAATCAACGCATCATACACTATGTTCATTGTTCCCTTTATGTAAGTAATCTTGAAATAGTACTTGCTAAGCAATTTTGACCAACAAT
Organism: Picea engelmannii; assembly: GCA_009831015.1. NCBI lineage: Eukaryota > Viridiplantae > Streptophyta > Pinopsida > Pinales > Pinaceae > Picea > Picea engelmannii. The sequence goes on along the minus strand of ML810480.1, from coordinate 35,885 downwards.
GTTGCCGCACGTTCAAGTCACTTTGGGTAAAGAAGTGTTGTAGTCCACAATGGTCTGTTTTTAGTTCAAATTTTCATCCAATAAGGTAGTGTCTCCAAACTCTCAAGGCATAAACAATGGCTAACAACTTTAAATCGTGCATTGCATAGTTCTCCTCATGCCTTCTCAACTTTCTGGAGATGTAAGCGATCACTCGACCGTCTTGCATCAAAACTCCACCTAAGCTTTCCTTGGATGTGTAGGGCCCTTTGTTTTTAGGATAAGGGATTGCGCAAGTTTTTACTGAGCATGAGTTGTGCAAGCTTCAACAGAAGCTGGATAGCAGAGCAAGAAAGAGCAACAGAAATTAGTTACGATGGACAATGCAATGCCAACTAAAAAACAACGGTTTCAATAGAACATGGAAGAATGCAAGCCAAGACGGAAGACACAACCCAACCTATATATAGAGATGAACATGATTGTAAAAGGGTTGGTCAATTGGTTGCAAGTTAGATGTTGGATTAGTTGTTAGTGATTGTTGTAAGTCGAGTGAATTCAAGTCTTGAGTCTGTAATGTAATCGTTCTATCAGTTTGAGAATTGGAGCTCTACGACATGAATCCAAAGTCAAGAGTTTGTACAATGCACTACTGTGTAATTCTGAGTCTGTAATCAGAGAAATATTTTGAAGATAAAATGAAGAAGGACCTAAATTTTCAAATATGATGTGTCTTTGTGCATTTTCTTATGCATTACGGTATTTCTTTATGGATTGTAAGTTCTATTTGATGGTTCTACGTTTAAATGCTTGTTTGCAACGTAAGTAGGTTCGATTCTTGCACATATATGTTTTAGATTTGTTCATGTCTCTTGCGCAAGATCAGGAATGAGTCCTGAAGGCTCTATGGATCCTCTTAAGTCTTTTCCCTACCCTTCCCTATCTATCTGTCTCAACAGCGCTTCAGGTGAGACTTCTTCTCTTCAGAGGAGTTGAAAATGCCAGCGCTCTAGACTACATGGTACCTTTTGTTGGTAACCTAAGATGGACCCTAGTCTAATCAAACTTGCACCATCAGGATGCATCAGTACATACCAAGAAGTTCGCGTCCATGCCAGTCAAATATTAAATGAGAGATAAGCACAGAGAGAAAGAAGTCCCCGGGAGGTGGGACAAGAAAGAGAATGTCCAGACGTATGAGAGGAAGAAGACAACATGAATCTTGGAGAAGAAAGAGAATATTCAACCCTGATAACAGGAGAGATCAGGAATCTGACTGAAGAGATCATCCCAGTGGAAGCAAATGAGTCCCCCCATATTAAAGAAAATTGACCCAAAGCCAGTGGCGCCAACCCCAAATCACCCATACCCCAAGTGTCTTCTATACAAGCAGTAAGTTGGATACTACCTTCTCATGCTAGTTTTGTTTCAGTACAATTAATTAGTCAGTCACAACCAGGAAGTGTGAGTACAGGGAGGATATTGGGATCCCTTGGTAGATCACAAGAAATACCATTATGATTCATATTGATAGGAACAACAAGATTATCAATGGCTGGCCATGAGGGAGGTTCGATTGCCGGATACCCAAAATTTTGGGGTAAGGGCAATGAAGATGTTGAACAACATTGGTTCTTGTGTGAAGTAATATGGAGACCCAGAGGGACTCCGGATGCGAATAAGCTGGCCGAGTTCCAGACTACCTTGAGGGGATGTGCTCTCAAGTGGTACATGAATATCATTGAACCGAGAGTGCCAGGAATGCAAGGTCAAGCATTCACTCTTGGCTAGGTATGGACAAGGTTCATAGCAGAGTTCAAACTACCCCAATCATAACAATAGGCTCTATCTGAGTTGTGTGAGATCCAACAATGGGAAGGTGAATTAGCCTGGGAATAACAACCATAAGTTTAAAGATGCCATAGGTAGGTTGGCACATCCAATCCACAAATAAAATCAAAGGGAGTGGTACATTCAGGGATTGTTGCCTCTGACTCGGATTCTGTTAATGCAACAATGGATAACCACATTAACAGATGCCTTGGAAAAATAGATGAAGATTGAAGCCATGGTGGGATACCCTAGGAGCCTAAGAATGACTATACCCCCAGTATATGTGAATATGGCGCAACTACAAGAGAGTATATCAACACTTATAGAAAATATTCAATAGCTGACGATACCCAGACTAGGACGACCGGAGGTTTGGTGCACCGACTATTATATAGAAGGTCATCTGGTGAACGAATGTCTGTGAATAAGGGGATTGGGACCTCCTCAGAATCCGATGGTAACTCCACTAGGACCCGTGGGAGGATTTGCGCAAGTGTTGAAAAACTTACCATTCCATAACCCCATCCTATATCATGCTTTCCCAGGAGGCCAAGCAGCACCAACAGCTGAGTATTGTGAAATCTGTTGAATCCATGGGCATGGGCCAAGACAGTCCCTCATTATGCAAAAATAGTCGATAATTCCAAACATAGTACACTGTTAGTTCTGTGCATCTACCACACATACTACCAATCAATGTAGAGTGTTGGATGCACTAGCAGACATGTTAGACCGAACAACATTCAGGGTGAATGAAAACCCTCATGGACCAGGAAGAGGTCGAGGAGGTGGAGCCATAGGATACTTCATCGGAGGAAGAACTAGGGGAAGAGGGACAAGAAGATGTTATAACTGTGATGAGAAAGGTCACTTGGCTAGAGACTATCCTCATCCAAGGTGACCATGGTGCTCTCACTACAGAACTAATGGGCACACAACTGAAGACTGCCCATAATTAAATGAAAAATGGGAAGATCAGGTATGACAACGAGGAACCAACCTCATCAATTCATAAACCAAGAGGTTTATTAAGGAACAATTTCCCAACATTAATATCGTTACTCAAGGAGGAGAAAAGACGAGATGATGTTGATACTCTACCTCAGATCCAGAAAGAAGCACC
>ML810479.1:118502-133916 GCA_009831015.1 Picea engelmannii | reverse complement strand
GAAGAGGCAAGTGAACAGGAGATGATCCCTTCCATAATAGAATCCATTGTATGGTGTTTCCCTACCTCAAGGGTTTGATAGTAATAAATGAGATTTTTCATATTGTTATTGTATATGTGTTTTGGTGATCTTTATTCAATATTTGGTGCTTAACAAGTGGTATTATAGCACTTTCCTTGGCAGACATTATGGGCAAATATTTTTTTATTTTTGCATATTTGTTTTTTTTCGGAGAAGAAAAAAGAGGGTTGCGACATTCCAGATTTTTTTGATATATTTCTGTGCAAAATTTGCAAAAACAGGTTGTATATATGAGTTCCTCTAAGAAAAAAAACACAAGTTAAAAAAAAATCATCTAAAATGGAGTCCGGTAAGTAAAGATATTGAAGTTTTAAAATATGTAATTTTTCAAGGATTTTTCCACAAACGGCGGCACAACTTGTTTTTATTTATGTAGTAGCTAGAGGTTGAATTTTCCCAAACAAATTACAGATATGAGATCCTCTCGCAATTTCACCCAATTTCAAAAAACAAATCAACCGAAATGGAGTCTGGTAAGTGAAGTTATGAGCATTTTAAATTCAACGGTTTTTTAGGGGTTTTCCAGAAAAAGACGCGATTTTCTGCCGTAACTTATTGTTCTATTTTTAGGTTTTTTGATGACGGATGTGGGATAGGAGATTTCATAGGGTGATCATATGGATATTTCCTCTCCAACCCTCAAAGACATTCTACAAATTACTGAAGCATTAAAATCCCAATTGTATGACACATTGGAAGATAGATTGCATGACCTTGCAGATGGCCTCAATGATAGTTTTCGTAGTATTCAAGATTCATTGGATAACATGTAGGACAGATTTCTTATGGTGGACATTAGGGATGAATATAATCAAGAAATATATGCTTGGTATGATTTTGAGGCTGATTGTGATGATTGGTATATGGATAGTTTTCATTTCTGGGATGACAACCACTTTGATATTTTATTTGATAACTCTAATACACCTTCTGTAGAGAGCATCAATGTTACAAGTTGAGAGCCAATGATTATTACCAGTATCCATCCAGCATATTATATAGTGGTATTATTCCTTCCATATTCTGCTACGACCCTTTTCCACTATGTGGATGGATCTTCTTATTTGGATCCACAAGACAGGTGTCAGTCTTTGGAGCATCATTTTGAGTTGGTTATTGGGTTCCAAAATCTTTCATGGGGAGTTCACATGATCGCTTGGACATGGGACTCAGGCTTACAATGGTGGTTGGACTACTTCATCATGGTGGCTTTCCTTTCTACATGGGACCTTGGTTCTCCAGTCTTCTTCAACATTATGGTCCACAATTATCCATGAGACCCTGGTATATGGTTGTACATCAAGCGTTGAGGACAACGCTTTCATAAGGGGGATGGAATGTTAGGTAGCTAGAGAGGTAGTAGTGGCATCCCAGAGTGCCCATAGTGATAATAGTGGAGGCCATTCAATGTAAGGTGGACTAGGTCAACTATATTATTAAATAAGGCCCACTACAATAGTTAGATATAATAAATGGGTAGTTAGATATAATAAATGTAAGAGGACTTCTTAGAAGGTTCTACTTCTAGAAGATTCCTCCTCTAGAATGTTATTAGGTGATGGTAGCACTATGTAAAGAGGTTCAAGCAATGTAATGGGATATGAAGAGAGTTATTGTATTTGGAGCTGAAGCTCATTAGGAGGATTCCCCCTTGAATAGGCAAGTGAATAGGAGAGGATCCCTTCCATAATAGGATCCATTGTATGGTGTTTCCCTACCTCAAGGGTTTGATACTAATAAAGGAGATTTTTCATATTGTTCTTATATAGTTGTTGTGGTGATTTTGTATTTAGTATTTCATTCTTAATAAAGGGGAAAAAAGAGAGTTGAAAGACTCACAAGGAATCTTTCTTAGGACCACCCACCCTAGGTGGTGTCCTCCCTCAGCTTCCTGGATAACCAAAATGGCCAGGGGGGGTGAAACATATGGATAGTAGGATAAAAATAATCTTGCTTATTTTTTGGATAGCGAACTAAATAAAGCGAACAATGAGTTGTTAGCTCCCTTAAAGCATTGGAAAATGACCCAGAATGGGTCCCTGGGGTAAATCGGTGTCCTGAGTAATTAACCAATGGATGCCTCAAGTAAAAAAGTGTGAAACAAGGGTGAAATGTGAGATTAAAAGATACAACCAATTCCTTTTATATGGTTGTAAATTGTGAACAAAAAGTTGTTTGAAGCTTTTAGGACAGGTAAACAAGCCGAAAATGGCTTGATACCCCTCGGGGTGACACGAGAAGTGATCTTGAAATATTGTTAAATCAAAGAGGGGGTTGTAAAAGGGAACGAATAACCTTGTTACAAGCATGTACAACTATGATATAATGGAAAGTATTCACAACTTCAAATTTCGTTTTGTGGGTGAAAGGTGGACTAACGAAAGGTTGACTTTAAAAGTATTTTATTGGTCAATTTTTAGTTTTTATCACATTCCTTGGCCACCACACTATTTTGAATCTTATCCTAATCAGACAAACACATCCCAGAACTGTGCCAACTAGTATAAGAAGAGTATTCCTATCATACCATAGTGGTTAGGTTGAATAATGTCCCATGCATTTCAGAGAAGCAGGGATTAGCCATTTCTCGTCACTAGCACTTTCAAGCTCTTAAAGCTGCTTGGATGGAATAAGGATACCTGGGAAAAAGAATAGGTTTAGGAACCCCCTAAAGAGAGTTTTAGCTGAGCTTACCCAAGCAAAGTAGTATTCCAGCCAAGCTAAGTTAATGAATTCCTTGACCGTGTGATACTAAGGAAAGACCACTTGACTTGTACTAACTAGACAACTTCCGAGGGGATCCTGATGAAGACCCCCTTGCTTTGACTCTTAGTATCCTACAAAATTGAAATTGATTGAAATGAAATATCAGGCCATCCACCCGGTGAGGTCATGTATTGTTTTCACAAGCATGCCTCCTGGTTACTGAATTTCAATTATATCTAAAAATATATACATAAAACAAGTAAATAGATAGGTGACATATATGTCACGGCTAAATAATATGTATGTAGCTAAATAATATAATTTTTTTTTTAGTGTATGGGGCAGACCCCTAAATTGTTTTCAAGTATTATGCGACTTTTAACACGTATTTAACTTGTTTATTTTTGTATGGCCCTTTTTAGGGGAAGCCACCCATAGATTAATGAATGATAAATTATACAATGAAAATATGACAAGATTAACTAATTACAAGTAGTGATTATTATCTACGCAAGTATAGATCATAGTTTTTAACCTAAATTCATAAGTAAACTACTCAATCTATCTACACAAATTAAGTATATCAACATTGGTATGTGTACCAGAAATTTCGGAATGAGTGAAAGTGATATATAAAGTGAATATGAGAGTGATTGGGTAGATTTAACGATCAAAATGGATGTTTTTCTTCACTGTCCTGCTGGCCCCTTTGCCTCAAACGGGTCTTTAAATGGTCCCCAGACGCTTATGAGAAGCAAAATAGTTGACCGGTTATGTCCTTGAAGGAAAACAACGAAATTTCAGTATTTATGTATGGAAAAACTAAATTAAATATAACAAAAATTTGCACATAAAAAGTATATAACAACTAACTAAGATGGTTGTCTCGTCGGGGGGAATTAACCAAAATGACCAATTTTCCTATTTGGGACAGCAAGGTTAATGGTAGGAAAACATAACAAAAATATACATGAAAGAAAAGAGAAAGAAAACAAGTATGAAAACCAACTAAGGGACCTATTTGAGGGTTGTCCTGAGGGGCCCTAGGACTCCCAACCACTAGCTAAGGATGAAAATAACTGAGTACTTCAGAAAATCTGCACTAAAACACATCAAACAAGTTAAACCAAGTTGTTAGAAGATAAAGGCAAGCAAGTTAAACCCAATGAATAAAAAACAAACACCTAGCTAACCAATCCCTCCTGGAGATAGATAACATAACAAGCTTTTACCCCTAGCCCTCAACCCTTAACTAACAAGTGACACATACAAAGAGTCTTTGAAAATTTCAGCAGAGCTTTGTTACTATATTCATCATCTCTTTTTCACAATGCCAAACCTCTTATTTAGAAAGGAGAGGTGAAGGCGTAGGGTTACGTCACAAGACACTTGTCACTTTTGGAAAAGTGACAAGTGGACCAACCCTAAAGTATTTTGTCTTTTTACAAAAGGTAACCTTATCCTAAAAGAGAATCTTATCCTAAAGGGATCAAATCAAATCTGATTTGACATCTTAATTACAATGTATACATATCAAAAAACAAATCATGTGAGACTTCATATTACAAAAAGTCATTTTTCATAAAATGACAAAAACCAATATGCCACATCACCATTTTCCTTGGGATTTGTGCCATCCCAAAGGCTCTTTAACTACTGCCATGTTTTTCATCTATAGGTGAGGTGGTTTAGGATAGTACCCAACCATCCATGGCTGTCGGATTCACCAGAATGAATGCCCAAGGTGTGGGGAAATTGTTGAGTTGCTTCAGAGGGAAAGGGGCCTTTGGGAATTGTTCATTATAGGTAAGAAAATGCTCTCTATTCAGGAACTTTTCAGACCTGGTTATACCCCTCCTTTATTTCCTATAAGTTTCCCTATGAGTTGGCCAAACCATGGCTTCGATTTGGGCTTCTTTCGGTGAGCGGACCCCCTGGGCCTGAACCTTGAGAGGATCTTCCCCTATGCCAAACAGAAACAAAAATCTTCTTTACTATTCCCATGTTGTATCTCTGTACTCTACCTTTCTTCTGCATTTCTTTTGGCACAAATCCAACTATGGATTAGTAAGATATGCCCTTCGAAAGTTACACAGGAAGGAGCCGGTCGGGAGGCTAACCAGGGAAAAACTTGTAATTGCGGAAACAGTATGGGTTGGAAACAAGAATTGACAGGCTTCTACAGGCTTGCATACCTGTAGCTGAGATGGGTTTTCCTCACCTGACCCAATTTGGCCTCGAAGGCCCCCAATTAGGCCTCCTTCTGACACATGCTTATCGGGCCAACAATGAGTCCCTATCTCTCTAGGACATGCCACTGAAATTTTGCGTTGAATTTACGGAGGCGAATGCCATGGATTCATTCTTGACTTCGCCTCGATCGTTTCAACTATTCTTGGGTGAATATCGGCCTCTATATGGTGAAGTTATGGAATTAAACTGTCCAATGACTCTTATGGGGGCGGATTTTAATTTTAATATATAGTCTAACATATAAATAAAATTTAATTAAAAAATGTGTTAATTTTATTAAAAATTCAAATAAATTTCTATGTTTAATATATATATATATATATATATATATATTAAACATATATAAAAATAAAATAAAATTAAACAATAATATTTTTTATTTTTTTTAAATTAAAACAAAATTCAAAACTTAACCCTCCCCCCAACCTGGTGCCCCTGGTCACCCATATTACCAAGTCAAGAGACAACCGAGCCCACAGTGCAGTCGGAGGATTCAAAGGATTCGAAGGAGCAGAGGAGGTCGAGAGGGAAGTGGTTTAGGGAGGGCGCACAGGTGGAAAGGAGGAATGTGGGGCAGAGGACATGAGGCTTGAGTGGTGGGAACGTGGTAGTGGAGGTCTGTGTGGAGATGAGAAGGAAGGGGATAGGTTTTTGGGGAGGCGAGTGGGGGTTGCACAGATGAGAGGAGGAGAGGGATGAAAGGAGAAGGGAGAGATGGTGTACACAGTAAGAAGGGGTGGCTAGGGAATGAGGGAGTGGGGAGGGTAGAGCAGAGTGGAGGTGGAGCTGGGAAGAGATCACATGCGCGAAGGAGTAGGGAGGAAGGGACGGGAACGAGATGGTGGGATCTAGTGAAGAGGCGAGTGGTGGAGGAGGGATGGGGTATGATGAATGGGCACAGAGAAGGTGAAGGTGTGCATGAAGGGTTTGGGGGTTGGGTAACACGCAGGCTGGTGTGGTGGTTGTGGGAGACAATGTTGTAGAGGTGGTGAGGAGGTCATGGTGGTGCCCGGGTGGTGGATGGGTGGCCAACCACCCGCAAAAATTAAAATTTGAAACTTTGGCAAAGTGAGTTTTTTCTTGTTTGCAACAATTTTAAAACATGAGGTCATGGGTTCAAACCCCCTCCACTCCCTTTGGATTTCTGGGTAATTTTGGGATTTTCTGGGTAAAGGAGAAGGGAGGGGACTAGGGTTCAAATCCTAGGGCCTAAAAATGGCCATGCATAGGCTTTAAATATTCATCCCAACTCAGAAATTAAATACCTAAAGGGGCCATGGAGGCTTGGGCCTGGTGCACAAGAGGGGTTTGAATCCCCTCCCATTTTCATCTTTTGCACACACAGAACTACCTGAACTCAACAACCAACAAAAAAAATATGAACCAACAACCAATACCACATCTAAACTAGGCAGAGAAATACCAGTTTGGAGGAAAAAACATAATTTTTTCATGCAATATCTCATCATAACCAACAAATTTTCCTTGGTTTTTTTGAACTGGGATTTATGGGTTACCTGGTTCACTGCCTGAAGACTGCTGCATGGTGGTTGGTTGTCCATTGCAGAGCTATACCTTCAAGAAGTCTTCCCTCTATTCTGCTCCCTCTATTTCCATGGATGCCTATTTGAAATCTCCCCCCACCTTGGCCAAAATGTGAAAATGGGTTGAGAGAGGGGAGAGGGGGGCTTTTGAATTTTCCAATTTTGCAAAAAAAAAAACAAATTTCCCAAAATTTGCACGAGACTACATGCCTTCTCCTCCATTTTCCAATTTTCTAAAAATTTTTAATAAAATTTAACAATTATTTTTTTAATATTTCTTGAAAAATGTGTAAGTCAAAGTTTGACTTTGACTTTGACTTTGACCCTACTACTGTTGACTTAGCCCAAAAATGTTGCCCGGTGAGACAGAGTCAGAATCAGATGCAGGGCATGTCGTTGGAAAGGTATCAAAGAGACCGTTGACAATATTTTGCCACCAATCCCAAATAATGCCACCTTAGCCCTCAAATTTGGCCTGGAACAGTGGCCCCTTAAAACCCTTGACTTGATGGTGGGCCCACATGACACCCAATCTTTCCAAAGATGCCAAATCGCCATACAATATCCAATAGAGGAAAATGAGGTATCGTCGAAAAGGTATCAACAAGTAATTTGACGAGGTTTCCCTAGATTTGTCTACTGAGGCTACTAATGGTTGTCTTAGCTATCATGAAACCATGCCATGTGAGCTAGTTATCCTCCTTTGCCCAAAATAATTGACCAACTTGTGACAACTGTAATCGGGCCATCCGAGGTCGGATTGAGGAAAATGAGGAGGCGTTGGAAAGGTATTTGAGTCTATTACAACGTGGAATTTTTTAATCTATGATTTATAACTCTTTACTGACAATTTGTAAACCCTAAAGAACTACAATAAATTTGGTGTCTGAAATTGGTCATGAGCTTGGAAAGGTATTGCACTTCCATACACCATGTATGGGTTTTATTTTCCTTTTGAAACAAGAATCTAAAAACAAATCATACCACGAAGTCGCAACTATTGGTTATGGCCATTCAGGTGATGCTACCTTTGCGTCCTCCGTACGGGGTCAGACAGACTCAGAATCAACATCATGATAGCCCGTTGGAAAGTTTGTTATGATCCCTACAAAAAAGAAACATTGTAATTCCTAAATTGTGACCATATTTCATCTTATTCTTTACAAAAGGACCCTATCCCCAAGGAACCCTCCTAGTGACAGGTGAAGGAGGTCAATGTTAAAATTCTCGTAAACTTCATGCTTACTCATGAAACCTGAAAAGAAGATTCTTGTCATGAGGAATAAATGATGTGGGAGGGTTCAAAACACCCTGAAGGTAGCCAACTGATACTCTTTCAAGGGAAAAGGAAATAGTAACTATGACCCCCACCATTGTCTTCAGCTCGAACCATAACACCAAGGGACGTTTGTGGAGTAGTGATTGTGTAAAACACCAGGTTGAGCCCAGAGCATATTTTAGGGTCAAAATTCTTGGAGTCCGAGAAGTAATTCCTTCCAAATCATGTAGAACAATTGGATCACTCGCATGACAAGCGAGAATACCTAGTGGAAATTTATACTTCCAAAGTGACCGATGTGGGTGAGGAGGGAATTCAACTATAGTATAAGGACCATTTTTCACATTAGGGATAACTGAATAATGAAAGTGGTGGAGTAAATATATACAACAAAATTTATATTGAGATTGACATAAGATAGAAGAATGGGAATAATGACCTAGGTTTTGTTGAGTAATGTGGCCCAAGTGACACAGTTCCCTCACCTAGATTATGGCTTAAATATGAGAATCGGGGCTTAAGGTGAAACTTGGCTCAACAAAAAATCTCATGCATGCCTTTGATTCTTCACACACAAACAAGCAAATGGGGATTTTTTAAAATCAACGACCAATCGGAGGAAAACTAGAAAGCAAACTAGTCAAACAAGGGAGTAAAGAAATATAAAAAACCTTTGTCATAGGGGTTATACGATCATCGCAGAAAGAAAATTTTAACTTTGTGTTCCAATGAAACCTTTTATCCTTGACTGTCCTCTTAAGGATCCAAATCAGATTTTTATTTGTTGATTCGGCCAATCCATTACCTTGGGGGTAATAGGTCGAAGATCGAAAAATTTGGATGTCATATATAACACCAAGGTGGACCATGACATCAGACATAAAAGTTGATCCATTATCATTTAATATCTCAGCAGGGGTTCCAAAATGGGATAAAATTTTACATTCAATAAATTCTATCACCTGTTGACTTGTAGCGGTCCTAAGAGCGATTGCTTCAACCCACTTTGTAAAGTAGTCTGTGGTTGTTAGGATGAATACGTGACCAACACTGGAAGGCAATGAAACTAGCCTAATAAATTCCATGCCCCATCTTGCGAAAGGGACTTGGACTTCAATAGGCCTAAGGGGTAAGGAAGCTAAATTTTGCTTCCCAGTGAAGCATTGGAAAGATTTACATTTTTGAACTAGTAAATGGACATCTTTGTGGAGTCAAGTCCAAAATAAACGTGCATGTAAAACTTTTGTTGTAGTGGTTTTGGATGAAAAGTGACCTCCACAAACCCTAGAATGGCATTGTTCAAGTGCCATTTTGTCTTGGTCAGGAGTCAAGCATTGTGACAAAACCCCATCAAGGTTTCTTTAGTAAAGGATTTGGTCTTGTAAAACATACCAGACAACTTGCAAACAAAGTGTTCATTTGGATTTAGTATCCATGTTCGGTGGGCACACACTATTGATCAGGAAATATATGATAGGTCTGTACCATGGTTGTAAGGATAACTAAGTTTCATTAACTAGTTCTTCGAAATAAATCAAGTCATCTACTTGAGGTGGTTCAACTATGATCAAGGGGTGGAATTGGGTTAGCAATCCATCCAGCCCTATCCCCCTTATGGTTTTCGTTGGTTCAATGTCCAAGTCATACTCTTGCATGTGAATGATACATTTGGATCACTTACTATCCAATTTGGTTTGATTCAAGGCAGTGACTAAGAGAGATGTAGGCACAAAAACTTGAACTTTATGGCCTTGGATGTAATGTCAAAATTGATCCAAGGATTTATACAAAGAATAACCATGTTTCTCTAGTGTAGAATAGTTTAGTTGGTGTTTCTTCAAATTTTGGCTCACAAAGGTGATTGGCCTAAGATTTTCTTCATGATCTTTTTGCAATAAGATTGCATAAATTGTCTCGTCTGATGAATTAGTGTACATGACAAAGTATTTAGAGGGATCAGGACTAATTAACAGAGGTGCATAAGAAATGGCTTTCTTAATGGATTCAAAATCCTAACGGGTAGGGGGTCCCATTGTTCTACATGCTTTGGAAGCAATTCCCCCTCCAACGCCAAGAATGTTGACCCAAAAATCTGCTCTGGGCTCAACATGGTGTTTTACACAGTCACTACTCCACCAACGTCCCTTGGTGTTATGGTTCCATCTGAAGATAGTGTTGGGGGTCATAGTTATTGTGTCCTATGCCCTTGAAAGAGTATCAGTTAGCTACGTTCAGGGTATTTTGAACCCTCCCACATCATTTATTCCTCATCACAATACTGTTTGGTTCAGGTTTCATGAGCTTAGCATACAGTTTACAAGAATTTTAATGGTGACCCCCTTCACATGTCACTAGGTGGGTCCCTTGGGGACAGGGTAATTTTGCAAAGAATAAGATAAAATATGGTCAGAATTCATGAAATACAAGGCTTCATGTTTGTAGGGATCATAACAATATTTCCAACGGTCTATCATGATGTTGATTCCAAGTTCGTATGACCCCATATGGAGGACACAAAGGTAGCATCACTTGAATGGACATAACCAATAGTTGTGACTTCCTGGTATGATTTTGTTCCGATTATTGTTTTGAAAGGAAAATAAAACCCATAAATGGTGTATTTATATGCGATATATTTCCAACGATATATCCCGTGCTTGGTTTTGACCCCCGGTTGGTAAGAATGAGCTTTCCCAAACTCATGACCAATTTCAGACACCAAATTGGTTGCAGTGATTCAGGGTTTACAAATGGTGGGTAAAGAGTTCCAAATCAAAGATTCAAAAATTTCATGCTCTAATAGACTCAAATACCTTTCCAACGCCTCCTCATTTGTCTCAATCCAACCTCAGATGGCCTGATTAGAGTTGTCATTAGTTGGTCAATTATTTCTGGAAAAGGGGGGTGACCAACTAACATGGCAGGGTTTCATGATAGCTAAAACAACCATTAATGGTGTCATCACACACATCTAGGGCCACCTTGTTGAATTAATCATCGATACCTTTCTAACAATACCTCATTTTCCTCGATTGGATATCGTATGGCTATTTGGCACCTTTCGCAAGATTGGGTGTCATGTGGGCCCACCAACAAGTCAGGGGTATTAAGCGACCACTGTTCCGGGCCGAATTTGAGGGATGAGGTGGCATTATTTGGGATTGGTCGCGACATATTATCAACGGGTTTGTCGAAACCTTTCTAACAACGTGTCATGCATCCGATTTCGACTCTATCTCACTCGGAAACATTTTTGGGCTAAGTCAACAACAACATGGTCAAAGTCAAAGTCAAAGTCAAACTTTGACTTGCACATTTTTCAAGAAATATTAAAAAAATAATTGGAAAATTTTATTAAAAAATTTTAGAAAATTTGAAAATGGAGGAGAAGGCACGTAGCCTCATGCAATTTTTGTGAATTTTTTTTTTTTTTCAAAATTGGAAAATTCAAAACACCCCCTCCCCTCTCTCAAGCCATTTTGACATTTTCTCCAAGGGGGGGGAGGAGCTTTGCAATTGGAATCCATGGCATAAGAGGGAGGACAACAGAGGAAGGACTCCTGGAAGTTACAAATCTGCAGTGGGCAGTGAACCACCATGCAACAATCTTCAGGAAGTGAACCAGGTAACCCATCAATCGCAGTTCAAAAAAACCAAGGAAAATTTGTTGGTTATGATGAGATCTTGCATGAAAAAATTATGTTTTTTCCTTCAAACTAGTATTTCTCTACCTATTTTAGTTGTGGTATTGGTTGTTGGTTCAATTTTGTTTACTGGTTGTTGAGTTCAGATAGTTTTGTGTGTGAAAAAGATGAAAAGGGGAGGCGATTGAAACCCCTCTTGGTCACTAGGCCCAAACCTCCATGCCCCCTTTAGATATTTAATTTCTTAGTTGGGATGAATATTGGAGGCATATGTATGACCATTTGTAGGCCCTAGTATTTGAACCCCATCCCCCTCCCTTCTCCTTTGCACAGAAAATCCCAGAGTTACCCAGAAATCCAAAGGGAGTGGAGGGAGTTTGAACCCATGACCTCTTATTTTAAAACTGTTGCAAAAAAGAAAAACCCCATTTTGCCAAAGTTTAAAATTTTAATTTTTGTGGGTGGTTGGCCACCTGTCCACCACCTGGGTGCCACCACCACCCCCTCACCACCTCTGTAACATCCTCTCCCACAACCACCAGACCATCCAGTGTGTTACCCAACCCCCAAACCCTTCGCGCCTAGCTCTCCACCTCACCTTCTCTGCGCCCATTCCCCATACCCCGTCCCTCCTCCACCACTCACCTCTATGCTAGCTCCCACCAACCCACGCCCAACCCTTCCTCCCTCCTCCCTCATGCACATGAGATCTTCCCAGCACCACCTTCCTCATTCCCTAGCCACCCCTTCTTCTTGCGTGCACCATCTCTCCCTTATACCTTCGTACCTCTCCTCTTCTCATACCTGCAACCGCACTCACCTCCCCAAAACCCCATCCCCTCCTCACTCATCTCCATGCAGACCTCCACTACCACGCGCCCACCACTCCATCCTCCTCTCCCCTCCACCCCACATTCCTCCTTTCCACCTATGCGCCCTCCCCAAACCCCTTCCCTCTCCACCTCCTCCACTCCTTCGAATACACCGTGGGCTTGGTTGTCTCTCAGCCTAGTCATATGGGCAACCAGGGGTGCTAGGTTGGGGGGATAATTAAGTTTTCAATTTTTTTTTAATTTTAATTTTTATATAAGTTTTATATATAATGTTTTAATTAAAAAAGTTTAAATTTTATTATTGTTTAAATTATGTTTTATTATATATATATATATTTAATATATATATATAAATATATATTAGAAATAAAATTTAATTTGAATTTNAAGAGTCACTGGACATTTTAATTCCATAACTTCACCATACAGAGGACAATTTTTTCCCATGAATAGTCGAAATGACCGAGGTGAAGTCAAGAATCCATCCATGGCATT
This sequence comes from Picea engelmannii, assembly GCA_009831015.1. Lineage (NCBI taxonomy): Eukaryota > Viridiplantae > Streptophyta > Pinopsida > Pinales > Pinaceae > Picea > Picea engelmannii. The sequence continues at coordinate 121,081 of ML810479.1, read as the reverse complement.
CACATTCATAAATTCAGCCCAAAATTTCAGTGGCATGTCCTAGAGTGACAGGGACTCATTATTGGCCTGATAAGCATGCGTCAGAAGGAGGCCTAATTGGGGACCTCCGAGGCCAAATTGGGTAGGGTGAGGAAAACACATTTTAGCAGCAGGTATGCAAGCCTATATCAGCCTATCAATTTTGGTGTCCAACTCTGAATTTTTCCCCAATTACAAGTTTTTCCTTCATTAGTCTCCTAACCAGCTCCTTCCCGCGTAACTTTCCAAGGCCATATCTTACTCATCTAGAGTCGGATTTGTGCCAAACGAAAGGCAGAGGAAAGGTAAAGGACAGATCTACAACATGGGAACCGTAAAAAACCATTTTGTGTTTGTTTTGTATAGGGTAATATCATATGAAGGTTTAGGCCCAGGGGGTCCCATCAACGAAACAAGCCCAAATCAAATCCATGCTTTGGCCAGCTCACAAGGAAACTTATAGGCAACAAACAGAGGTATAATCAGGTATGAAAATTTACTGAATAATGGGCATTTCCTTACTTAAAATGACCAAATCCCAAAGGCTCCTTGGCCTCTGAAGCATCTCAGCAATTTCCCCACACTTTGGGCCTTCATCCCAGTGAATCTGATAGCCATGGATGGCCAGGTACTGTCCTGAACCACTTCACCTACAAATGAAAAATAGGGAAGAAGTTAAAGAGCCTTTGGGATGGCATAAATCACAAGGAAAATGGTGATGTGGCATATTGGTTTTGTCATTTTATGAAAAATGACATTTTGTAATATGAAGTCTCGCATGATTTTCTTTTTGATATGTAGACATTGTAATTAAGAGGTCAAATAAGATTTGATTTGATCCCTTTAGGATAATATTCCCTTTTGGATAAGATTCTCTTTCAGGATAAGGTTACTTTTTGTAAAAAGACAAAAAGACTTTAGGGTTGTTCCACTTGTCACTTTTCCAAAAGTGACAATTTTCTTGTGACCTAATCCTAAGCCTTCACCTCTCCTTTATAAATAAGAGGGTTGGCATTGTAAAAAAGAGAGGATTAATATACTAACAAAGATCTGTAGAAATTTTCCAAGACACTTTGTGTGTGTGATACTTGTTAGACTTTAGTTGTTGGATGTGCCACTTGTTGGTTAAGGGTTGAGGGGTAGGGGTAAATTCTTGTTATGTTAGCTATCTCTAGGAGGGATTGGTTAAATAGGTGTTTTTTGTTTCTTCCTTGGTTTTAAATTGCTTTATTTCATCTTCTAACAACTTGGTTTAACATGTTTGATGTGTTTTAGTGCATATTTTATGAAGTACTCAGTTATTTTCAGCCTTAGCTAGTGGATTTGATCATTGCAAGTAAATAAATGCCCATTGTTTAGGCACTTTTCAGACATGATTATAACTCCCCTTTGCTTCCTTTAAGTTTCCCTGTGAGCTGGCTGAAGCATGGCTTTGATTTGGGCTTGTTTCGGTTAGGGAAACCCCTGGACATGAACCTTGAGAGTCTATTTTCGTGTACCAAACAACCATAAAACTTTTCTTTATTTTTCCCACGTTGTATATATGACCTCTACCTTTTCTCTGCATTTCATTTGGTGCAAATCTGACTCCGGATGAGTAAGGTATGGCCTTGGAAAATTACGCGGGAAGGAGTTCGTCGACAGACTGATCAGGGAAAAACTTGTAATTGGGGAAACATTATGGGTTGGACACCATAATTAACATGCTTCTACATGCCTTCATACCTATATCTAAATGGGTTTTCCTCACCCGGCCCAATTTGGCCTCGGAGGCCCCCAATTAGGCCTCCTTCCGACGCATGCTTATTGAGGAAATAATGAGTCCCTGTCTCTCTAGGACATGCCACTGAAATTTTGGGCTGAATTTACGGATTTGAATTCCATGGATGGATTCCTGACTTCTCTCAGGTCATTTTGAATATTCATGGATGAAAATCAGCCTCTGTATGGTGAAGTTATGGAATTAAACTATCGAGTGACTCTTTTTTTTTTGGGGGGGGGGATTTAATGTTAATATATAGTCTAACATATAAATTAAATTTTATTAAAAATTCAAAAAATATTCTATTTTTAATATATATAATAATATATACATATATATATTAAATATATATAAAAAAAACTAAAACAAAATTTAAACAATAATAAAATTTAATTTTTTTTAATTAAAACATTCTATATAAAACTTATATAAAATTAAAATTAAAACAAAATTCAAAACTTAACCCTCCGCCTAACTTGGTGCCCCTGGTTGTCTATATGACCAGGCCGAGAGCCAATCGAGCCCATGGTGTAGTCGAAGGAGTGGAGGAGGTGGAGAGGGAAGGGGTTTGGGGAGGGCACAGAGGTGGAAAGGAGGAATGCAGGGCAGAGGGGAGAGGATGTTGGAGCGGTGGGTGCGTGATAATGGAGGTCCGTGTGGAGATGAGCGGGGAGGGGATGAGGTTTTGCGGAGGTTAGTGGGGGTGCAGGGATGAGAGAAGGAGAGGGATGAAGGGAGAAGGGAGAGCTGGTACGCGCAGGAAGAAGGGGTGGCTAGGGAATGAGGGAGTGGGGAGGGC
>ML810479.1:91088-107461 GCA_009831015.1 Picea engelmannii | reverse complement strand
TTGTGCACCCTAGAAAATAAAATCGTGACTAGTCAATTTTAAATTATAATGTTAATTTAATGGTTGTGCTTACTCAAAAAGGTATGGTAGTGAAACTCATGATGTTATGACTCAAAAAGTAAAGTAAATATGAATATAATGCAAATTCCTAACTTCAACTTCCAATGAATGATATGCTTCTTAAAACAATGCAATTTTCAATTTCAACTCTGCTATTTTGAAGTAAAAAATGCAATGTTTCATTACATGCACTAAGCTAAATGATAAAGAATCAAAAGATCAAAATGCCAAGCAATGAAAAATGCCTAATATTTTTGTATTTTCAATATAAGAAAACTAAAAATGCATGGACTAAACAGTAGATTGATATATAAAAACTCTACTATGTATATAAAGAGACAACTCAAGTAGGATACCAAGGATAAAAAAAATCAGCCCAATGTACAAGGAAAATCAAAATGAAAAGGTGATGAGAAAGACTCCGCCTAGAAATTAAACCAAAGACAGGTTTCCTGTCATCCCACAAACGCTTAACAATCACTACAGATACCCAAGAAGACTCAACAATCAACAAAACCTACCCAACAACCACCAAACCCAACAAAGAATAAAAAGAGGCTGATGTACATGACTTTTCATGGAAACAACACGTATGTATGTAGCTTGTAGAAGGACAAAATGCGTATATGCGCGACTATAAAAAAAAACACGCGTATATGTTTCAAAAACATAGATAGGCAAAGGAGAAGGCTGAAAGACTCGGACCCAGAGTGAACAGAGGATGTCAAGCAATGGTACGACAAGAAACATAATAGGAACAAGAGCAATCTAAGGAGAAAAACACTCCAAACCCTAAGAAAGACGATTCTATCCCCAGTATGGTCACCAATTCTGTTACGAGGAAAATCTCTCTATGGCTACAATAAACCACAATAGATGAAAATTACTACAGAAATCAACTCTAGTCTCAGGTATTCTATATAAACAAATATTCTAGCAAGAAAAGATAAAAGGCCTATGTCATCTATATGTTCGATGAAGTCCATCGTTGAGCACTTGACCCAAAACAATATACCTATAGCTAGTCCTCAACAACCAAGAAAAGAAAGCATATGACGATAATATATGATGTTAGAAAATTCAATAGAATAATCCATTAATATAAATAACAAATACTCCCATGGAATAATAATTCAAATATTTGCAAGATGTCAATTAGATGGGAAATGAGTATTTCTATTAATATATGATCAACAGAAGTGAAAAAGTTACAAACTTCTGTGTCGGCACAGTTCATAACCGATAAACTAAGTTCCTTCTAGCTGGGCCTCCACCACCTCAATCCTTGACTAAAGGAAGGCTCATAGAAGAGAGCCAATTAAGTTCTCAATCAATAAGGGAAGATCTAGGGGGATAAAAACTATGTTCAGACGTAAAGGACAAATGATCCAGATTATTTTCGGCACTAAATGAGATCGTATATATAATAAATAAATGCACAGATATATCACAGATATTCAATAATATAACATAAATGTATCAGAGATGCAACCATAAACACAGACGTACATTAATACATGATTTGTATAAATGAAAGAAATGTACAGAGACTGTAAAAATATAGAGTGAAAGACTTACTAGAATGGTGGCATCTTATCTCTGAGAAGAGATATGACAGCTACTTGCATTCACAAGAAGATGACTACAATGAGGCTCTGAAGGCATTTTTAAAATAAGAAGGAATGCCAAAAATCCTAGACATCCAAAAACCTAACCCTAGGAGATGAAGCGCCAAAATTCATGTGGGCCCCGTTTGGGTAAATGAGTACATCAACTTCAAGGAGATTCTTTTTTTAGGCTCAATAATGATTTCGAATATCATTGAGAAGCTCAATCTTGAAAAAACTTCATTTGGGCCTCAAAATGGCCCCAAAAGTTAAAACCTGCTAAAAATAGTAAATTGCCAAAATTGCCAGAAAACTGTTTTGAGCCAGTTGGAAAAGGTGGGTGGCCACCGATATCCACTTGGATAAATCCTCCCTCCTTAGGAAGTAATGGTATCCATTTCTTTGAGTTCCCAGGGGAGGGGGAAAATCATTTGTTGGATCTGCATCTTGGTGAGCTGCTTGTATTGTTGGAGATATCGCGTTGCTCAGTTTGTGGAAGTATGTCAAGAACCCGTTGAGGCTGAGGCTATTCAAAAAGTCGATATACATGAGAGGACAGTGTGTATAAGGAATCATTGTAATTTTATTCAACCTTGTCGACCTTCTTCTATTGGATAGAAGGTGCTTGAGGCGAGGCTGTAGTGGTTGTAGTGTCCTTTTGTTCTCCTTTTGAATAGATTGTGAAGAAGATAAATTTTTTAGTATGAGATACTACCTTGCAGAACTTTTTGGGTGGAAAAATAGTTGGAACTACCTCTGGTATTCTGTAGAGATGACCCCCCAAAGTAACAATGACACTACGGGGTCGAGACTCATAAACAACATGGCGCTTCCACATATATGGCTGTCCCAAGAGAACATCATAGAAATCTAGTGGGGAAACATCACATAATACCTCGTCTTTGAAGGGTTGGATGCCATATGAAAATTGACATTGCTCATTGACATGGAGATTTCATCCTTGGCGAAGCCACCCAATGTTGTATGGATGTGGGTGTGGTGTTGTTGACAATCCCAACTGTTTGACGACCTCTGTTGAGATGAGGTTCTTCTGGCTTTCACTATCAACAATAAAATGCAACGGGGTCCCCTTCACCCACATCTATGAATGAAAAAGGAACTCCCCCTCTTCGGGATTTGTTGGTTCTTCTGGTTGAATTGATGCGGTTGCGATAGTAGTAGTGGGGTCTGTGTCGATGATATGTCCTTTACCAGTATTTTCAGAATCGGATTCTGAATCAGGGTTCGGCTCCTTGTATTTGATCTCAGCCACTAATCACTGTTTTGAGTGACATTCATCGGTGTTGTGCCAGGGGATTTTGTGGAAATCGCACCATTTTTCAGTGTCCTTCTTTGTCTTCCTGTGACTCTTCTTTTCCTGTGTCTTGGAGAGACTATTTGTTAGGGATGTCTTTGTCATACTTTGGTTCTTGTGGATTTACAGATCTGAAATCTCGTTTGTTCTGGTGCTTAAATTTTTTCTCGATTTTAACAGCATATGGATAAGCAGCACTGAGTGATGAGATGTCCATAAAATCCATTTCATTCTGGATGTATCTTTGTAGAGCCCCACGGTATTTCAGAACCAAATGTCGCTCGGATTCTTTGATACCCAGCTTGGTGTGCAAGGTATGGAAGGTATTGGTGAACTCCAAAACTGATTGGCCCCTCTCTTGCCGCAGTGTGGTCCATATCATGTACTGGTCCTCATAGTTTCTAATAGGGTAATATTGTTCCTTTACCACATCCACAAAAAAATACCAAGTGGGATCGACCCCATGTATTTCAGACTCGTATGTGGAACTCTACTCCCAATAAGTTTCCCACCAATGTTTGACATGGGGGATATCTTTAAGGAGTGCGAAGGTGATCTTTTCTTTGTCAGAAAATTTGTGAACAGAGAAATAACCTTCTAGCAGATTTAACCATTTGTCTACTTCTTCTGCATCTATCTGTCCTTCAAATACAGGAATATCAAAATTGACTTGTACCTTGAAAGGTGAGGTGCCTCCAAAGTGGTCGTTTGATGAAGATGTTCCTATTTCTATTGGCAGGCATTGAAGGATGTGGGAAAAATTCTCCATCATTTCGTCCCTCTGTCACGTGAGAGCTTACTCAAGCAATAGACTGATAGGATCGTCTACTTCGTCATTTTTATTTTCTTCGTCGATTGAGTGTTTCTTGGGTGTGCGAGAGCGATTTTCCTCAAGAGAGACAAGATCGAGACCCAACTTTCTATACTCGGACCTCATCGGGGACATGCACTGAAAAAACGATCCAGAGTAGCTTGCTCTAATACCACTGATCCAGATTATTTTAGGCATGAAATGAGATCGGAGATATCATAAAGAAATGCATAGAGATATCACAGATATTCAATAATATAACAAAAATATATCAGAGATGCAACCATAAACACAAAGGTACAATAATACATGATTTCTATTAATGAAAGAAATGTATAGAGACTGTAAAACTACAGAGTGATAGACTTGCTAGAATGGTGGAAGCTTATCTCTGAGAAGAGATGTGACGGCTACTCACATTCGAAAGAAGATGATTACAATGAGGATTTGAAGGCCTTTTTAGAATAAGAAGGAATGTGAAAAACCCTAGACATCCAGAAACCTAACCCTAGGAGATGAAGCACCAAAAGTCATGTAGGCCCCGTTTGGGTAAGTGAGTACATCAACTTCCTAGGGTCGTAACGTTTACATACGATCTCCGTTTTAGGCGTGTGATAGCTCGTTATAAAGGTATCATTGAGGAGATTCATTTTGGGGGATAAATCATTCCTTTGACTATAATTAAGAACCTTGATCTCGAAAAACCTTCATTTGGGCCCTCAAAATGGCCCCAGAAGTTAAAACCTGCTAAAAATAGTAAATTGCCAAAATTGCCAGAACATTGTTTTGACCCAGTTGGAAAAGGTGGGTGGCCACCAATATCCACTTGGATCAACAAAGGGATGCATACTCAATGTGAAGTGAATAATTCCTCCAGAGTAACTTTCCTCCCAAAGTTGAATTCTTTCTCCTCTTTTCCATAGCTCGGAATTGACCCATTTATAGCCTTCAAATGGAACTGAAGGGCCGAGTCGGAATGTTTCCAGTATATGGAATGCCAAGTATCATAGATCTCATTTTGTGACATAGAAACCCAACACCATTTTCATTTTGGGGCACAAATCCCCATGTACACGAGATGTAGTGGTGCAGCCTATGTATACGCGTGATGTATAGTAGGAAAGGTGTGTACATGTGGAAAAAATGTATTTTTTAGCTTTGGGATTTGCAAAAAGGGTTGAAAAGTCTACATAGGGAAATGGAAACAGGATTTATGTGCAAGATTTCATAGGGTGAGGAAAATCTTGCTATAACAACATGTAATCTCGTTTCGAACGAACTATGATGGATTTATACTTTGATGCCTTGAAAATAAATATACTAATAGAGTCCGTCAAGACATGCATGATGGATCTATAGGAGGCCACTTCTCAGGTGATACAAAAAATCACAAAATATTGAGATCTAGATACTATTTGCCTACACTTTTCAAATATTCTCATGCATATTCACGAAGGTGCAAGGCATGTCAAAAATATACAGGAAGAGAATATAAGGCAATTATTCTACTCCAACCTATTGTTGTTGAATAACCCTTTGAACAATGGGGGTTAGACATCATTAGTGAGATCAACTTGCATTCATACAAGTGACATGGGTATATCATAACCACTACATATTATTTTACACGTTGGAATTAATAAATACCATTAGCCAAAGTGAATGATGAAACAATAATCAGTTTTCGTGAACATCATATTATCACCAGGTTTGGTATTCCTAACTCTCTTTTTTTCGATAATGCAATGTATTTTTCATCATTAAAATTATTTGAATTTTCTTTGGAAAAGGGATTAGTCTTCAGTATTCAACCAATTATTACTCTCAGGTAAATTTAGCCAATTCCACAAATAAAATCTTGATCTAAATCATCAAATTAATTGTAGTTGATCACTAGATAAATTTGCACAATTCCCTACCCAATTCCCTCTGGGATGATCGAGTTACCTCGAAGGCCTTAATAGGGACCTCCTCGTATTTTCTTGTCTATGGGAAATAAGTTATTATACCTACAAACATCTACCTTCCTTCACTACAACTCACCCAACAATATCATATAATAGAATGTCCTATCATCCAATGACGTATCAATGCCATGTTGAACTTAGAAGAAAATCATGCCTAGGAAAAAAAAAATTGAAACCCATCAATAGACCATTAAGCGTTGGTTTGATAAGAAGTGTGTTAGTGAGAAATATTTCTAATTTGGATATTTGGTCCTTAAATTGTACAAGCCGCATGAAGATAAAGGGAAACATTCAAAATTCCAACAACTGTGGCTTGGACCCTACATGATCAAAGATAAAATTAGCCAAGGAGCTTACCGGTTACAAAATATTGAAGGGGAAGCTGACCTCCTCCCCTTTAATGGACAAATCTTGAAAAATTACATCAACTAGCCTCCATGGAATCTCTTCTCTTATATATAAATAACAAATTGGTTTTCACTTTCATTTCTTGCTTATATTTTACTTTGATTTCTATTGGTTTTTAGACTCAATTTTTCTATTTTGTTCAATTTTCAGCGTTTAATGTTTTCCCCTCTTGTAAAAAATTATCACCTTGAATCTCCTAAATTCTTGATAGCTTAGTCCTTGAAGTGCTTCTAAATTGTAGCACTTTCAGTGGCGATATACTAACAACTTTGTAACCTTGCTTCTAGACACATTACATTCCTAGTTTTATAGCTATGGTGTGCATCACTTCAAGTCATATCTAGCAGTGGAACATAGCTCATCATTAAACAGACACCATACAATTAAATACGACAAAGTAAGGAACCAAGGACTCAAGCTAAGGAAAATATTGTATATTTTTTGGACTAAAATGAAATTGTTTGGGAAGAGACATTTGTAGAATTATAGAGAATGTTACTCATGGAGTTTAGTCATCTATAATCAAGTTGGAAAGTCTCTCTATCACTTGTGTCTTCATTGGTGCCTTTAAAGGAAAACTGGAATACCCCCATCGACCTCTCTATAAACATAATAAAATCAAATTTTAAAAGGAAAAGGCTTGGGGAAAGACATTCCAGATCACATGGGACATGCAAGTATCTTTGTTGGGGATATGAATGCTCATTGGCAGTATAACAAGGCTTTTGACACTGGGGTGACTTTTTTGAGGATATGGATTCTCATTGGTAGCTGAGAAACACCATAAAAATGCATCACAACTTGTATTTTCATCATTCTTGATGTTTTCTTTTCCTATAATACTCATTGGTCCTCCCTTGGGTCAGTTATATATAACTAAGTATGCATTAAGAGAAAATTTGTTATGAGATACGGTCCTAACCTCCCCTTTGTATCATACAAGAATTGTCTTACCAAAACTTGAGCTATGGGACATATTATTTCTCTCTTTAGTTATGCATGATATCCCCCTGTTATAAAAAATCTTTGTTTGGATACCATTTTACAGAGATTCAAAGGATTCACCCAATGTTTCTCCATTTGTTGTGCCAGGCATGACAACTCTCCATTTCCCTGTAAACATTTGTAAAATTATTCCATGAAAATGGAGCCCCTTGTTTTTATTGACTTTAAAGACTCTTCAACTTGCATCTTCAAATCCCTACCTCTTCTCTAAAACATGCTCTTCAAAATTCTTTTTCAACTAAGTTTCCTGTTTCAAATTGGGAGACTTAAGGAATTGTTTGAGTCAAAATACTGGTTTTCGGATAAGTTAGTGAAAACTCCTCTGATGAACATCACAGGAGTTACCTCCAACTTATACAATAACAAAGGAACAACTCGATCCTCCGACAAGTCTTTTTCACAATTTTTTTTCCAACTCCCCCGATGTATCGAAGGAGTTCATATTAACTCCTATGATACTTAGGGGCCATTTCTTTGATATACATCGAAGTAATTTCCATGAATTTGTTCGATGTACATCGGAAACTTTCCTCTAAATCTCCATATTTAAGGTACATCAACCCACATTTATGGTGCAAATCACCAAAAAACATATAAATAAACAATCACTCTTGGCCCTTATTGCTTCATTGGTTTCCCAAAAAAGGAAAGAAGAATCAAGTTGAAGAAAACTCAACCCGAAGTTTACTCACCCTCCACCACCCATTGATTTCCATGTGCCACTGAGTTGATAGGTAATCCCTATTAGTGCCATGCTATTTCTCTTTATATCTAGAGACAGGGTTTTGGAATAATGATTCATTTATCATATTCTAGATGTAATTGTTATTGTTATTTGTTATGTCTACAAAGTATAATTAATGTGAGGAATGATATTTGAGAGATTTATGGAGTGATTATTGGAAAGATTGTAGGAGAAGATGATTTCCCGTAACATCTTTTCTCATTGTATAAATTCATGCTTTGGTAATGAGAAAGATTGAGATGAGTGTTCATTGTTATTGTATTATTTTCTCCATTATTTGCTGGTGTATTTCCTCATTTGGTATTAAAGCGTCTTGTTGTGAGGGTTTGAGAGATGAGATGCATGTCTTGTTAAAGGGTTTTCTGTGAAATTGGATCGTGCGACCTCTTTACTGGCATCTTCGGCAGTCTACGAATGTGGATAAAATAGTTCAGATAGAATCTGGCGTGATACTATAGTTTCCATGTGTGATACTATGATCGCAAGCGGTTGTGTATAATGACTGGCATCCTACCACTGCTATGTGATATGACAGTTTACATGGCACCGGAAGTGAAGGAGGCACTTGTGGATTCAGGAGCATAGTGAAAAAATCCCCTTTCCAATCAATATTAGTTAAAGGAAGTTCAATGTTGTTCCAAAAAGGAAGCGACTGTGATGCGTTCTATCAAGTAAAGTGCACGGAGAATGGAGTTTGTTCTGGAACGTCCGTGACTGTGGTCATTTCTGATGAATGTCCAGGTGATGAAGTCTGAGGATCTGGCTGAACATACTTTCATCTCTGAACATTATATCTCTCGGTCGCAATAGAGATGTAGAAATTAGTAAAATTAGTGTCGTGCCTATATTGTTGCAACGGGTGCCTTGCCAATATCCAGGGGTGAAGGTTACCTTTCGCGTTGACCAAGAAGCCAATGATTACTATTATTCATTTGCTATCAAGCGACGCTTGTTTTTGGAACATGTTTTTTTCTAATGGCTGCGTACCCACGTGATTGAGGTATTTTGCCACTTTTTCGTTTTCCTCTCAGACTGGGCATGAGGCAAGCATTTCTCAAGAAATTGATGAAAATGCCATATTTCTATTTGTTTCCTTTGACAATCCAATAAAATTTAAATTGAGATTCAGGTCCTTGAAGTTCCTGGTTGCATAACAATTTTGTTTTGTCGATATCTCAAAAGAACGGATTGGTCAATCGCTTGGCACCTGGTTTGGCGTGGTCTCTGGAATTGTTACGTGGTGATGGGCATGAGATTCATCAATGAATATTGTTTCTTTTAATATTTGGGTACAATAATTTGTAATTTTTCTTTTCTTTATAAAAGTGTTAAAAATTATACTTGGTAGTGAGGATATAAGAAGTTAGTGAAGGGAGATATAAGAAGTTAGTGAATTGAGATATTAATATTTTTTGTAATTTTTTTTTAAAGCATTGAGGTTTTTAGCTCTACATTTTACTCAAATAATTAATAAAATTTATTTTTTGGTGGTGGTTGAGTCTCGATTTTTTGGGACATTGGTTCTAGTTCCTGGCAAAGTGGGACACTTTATTTTTCTCTTCAGTATTCTTCCTCTCTCATTATTATTTATTCTTCATGGCTAGAAGTAGTATTGTGTTTCCTAAACTTGTTGGAACAAATTATTTCTATTGGAGAAAACACATACAACCTATATTCATGCAAGATTTATGAGAGCTTGTAATTGATGGATATATTATGCCTTTTGTTGATGAATTCAAAACATTAAGTGATAATGACAAGAAATTTTAAAGGAAATTATTAAGAAAGATAATGAAGCACTTTCACTTATAAGGAGCGCAGTTGAAGAATCTATATTTACAAGAATTAATGTTGCAGAATCATCTAAGCAAACTTTGGATATTTTAAAGAATACATATGAAGGTGTGGTTGTAGCTAAATTGCAAACACTAAGGAGAAATTTTGAAAATGTCAACATGCAAAGTAATGAATCTATTCATAATTACATCACAAAGATGCAATATCTTGTTAATCAGATGAGGTGCTTAGTTGAAGATGTTCCAAAAAGGAGACTAATTGAGAATATTTTAAGAAGTATTTTTCCCAAGTTTCAAATGGTCACCACTAGTATTATGGTTTCCAAAGATTTAAATACAATGACAATTGATGAATTAAGTGGATTTTTCCTTACTGTTGAAGAGAATCAACCATCTAGAGAAGTGGAGCATGCGTTTTATACAAGGCATAGAGGAAGAGGGAGAGGTAGAAGTCAATATCAAAATCAGAGTCATAATAGAAATCCACAACAATCATAGAATTATCAAGGAAATGCATTTAGAGGAAGAGGAAGAAGTTCATGTTAGTTTAGAGGAAGTTCAAGACAATTCATAGGACGAAGAAAAGATGATTTTCATGGAAGAGGAAGAGGAAGAGGAGGATCTCAAGAACTACAAGGTCCAAAGTGTCATTATTGTCATAAATATGGTCATATTGAAAGAAATTGTTATGCAAAAATGAAAGCTATGGAAAACAAAGGTGCTAATACAGATGTAGAAGAAACCATGAATGAGAAGTTATTCATATCAAGTTTCATGGCACATAATGAAGAAAGTGAAGAATGGTATATTTATTCGGGATGCTCAACTTATATGACATCTTAAGAAGAGTTGTTTACTAGAACTAATGAAAATTATTCTGGTAAAGTTGTATTTGGTGATGAAAGAGCTTCAAAAGTTAAAGGGAAAGTCACAGTTGCAATTCCAACATTTCATGCAAAGAATAAGTTTATTGATGACACATTGTTGACACCAACATTGAAGAAGAACCTACTTTTTGTAGGACAAATGATGGAGCAGAACTATAAGTTAATTTTTGATAACAAGGAATGTTTAATCATGGATAAGTTGAATCACAATGTAATTGTGGAAAATAGAGAAATGATTGAAGATAGAATTTTCAAGCTTTCTTTTGATTCAAGTAATTCACAAAGTTTGAATGCAAAAGACGAGATGGACAACAAGATTTTGAATTTAAGAATGGGACATTTAAATTTTCAGAGTTTGGTGTTTCTTCAAAAGAAGAATATGGTGAATGGTCTTCCTTATATCAAGAATGATGATGAAGTGTCTGAAGGATGTATTTTTGGGAAACAACATAGGGAAAGTTTATCAAATAGAACTTGAAAGGCTAGTGAACATCTAGAGTTGGTGCATTCAAATTTTTGTGGTACATTGGAGACAATGTCTTTTATAAAGGATTGTTATTTTCTCACTTTCATTGATGATTTTTCAAGGAAGAATGGGGTGTATTTATTGCAAGAGAAATCTGAGTGTTTCCTCATTTTCTTGAGTTCAAGGCATTGGTTGAAAAAAAAAAGTGGTTTCAATATTCTCACCCTAAGAGCAGATAATGGGGGAGAATAAAAGTCAAATGAATTCTTGAATTACTGTAGGAAGAATGGTATAAAGCGAGAGTTTACCAATTTCTACTCTCCTCAACATAATGGAGTGGTGGAGAGGAAAAAAAAAACCATAGTTGAGATGGCTAGGATCATGTTAAAGGCTAAGTCACTTGGTAATGAATTTTGGGCTGAAGCAGTACACACATCAATATACATTCTTAATAGATGTACTACAAAGGCAGTGTTGAATTTGACTCCTGAAGAAGTGTGGTCAAGACATAAACCAAGTGTTGCACATATGAAAGTTTTTGGTTGCATTGTATATGCACATTTTCCGAAGGAAAAGAGAATCAAATTGGACGATAATAGTGTGAAGTTTATTTTTCATTGGTTACAAATATGAAACAAGAAGTTACAAGTTGTTTGATACTAAGGAAAAGAAAGTAATACTAAGAAAAGATGTTGTATTTGATCAACAGGGAATTTATTAGTCAGAACTTGTATAGTTGAAATTAAAAGAAGATACAGTTACTATTGATGGTGAATCACATTCCAAGTCAGTAAAAGAAGATGAAGTTAAGAAGAAACCTAAGTGGTTTGAAAGAAGTCATTATGAAAGAAATATGTTAGATAGAAATTTTGAAAGAAGGATTACCAGATCCCAAAGTAATCTTCTGAATTATGCACTTATGACACAGGTAATGAAGATGGATGAACCACAAACTTATGCAAAAGCATCAAGAAATAAATAATTGAATGAAGCTATGGAAGCAAAGTTGAATGCTTTGGTGAGAAATGATACATGGGATTTGGTGAACTTACCAAAACGTAAAGAGGTGATTTGTACTAAATGGGTTTATAAAACTATGTATAAATCAAATGGTGCAATTGATAAGTATAAGACTCGTTTAGTTGCAAAAGGTTATGCACAGAGAGAAGGCATTGACTATATGGAGACATTTTCCCTAGTGGAAAATATGGATACAATTAGGGTGGTTCTTGCATTACCTGCTCAGTATAAATGGACAATTTCTCAAATGGATGTTAAGTCAACTTTCTTGAATGGTTATGTGGATGAAGAAATTTATGTCGAGCAGCCTGAAAGTTTTGAAGCTCTAGATAAATAAGGTAATGTTTATAGGTTGAAGAAGGATTTATATGGTATTAAACATGAACCAAGGGCTTGGTATTCAAGAATTGATAAATACTTTCAGGATCATGGCTTAGTCAAAATTTTATCTGAGCCCAATATTTATATTCTTCAGTTAGGTCAAAATATTCAGATTGTTTCACTTTATGTTGATAATTTGATCTACACAGGGAACAATGTTGAGTTATTTCAAAAGTTTAAGTCACACATGATTGTTGAGTTTGAGATGATAGATCTCAGAGAGTTACATTATTTCCTGGGAATTGAAGTTTGGAAGAAAGAAGATGGTATTTGGATGTCACAAAGAAAGTATACTTTTGATATTTTGAATAAGTTCATAATGATGAGTTGCAAGCTAGAAACAACTCCTTTGGAAGTTGGTTTGATGTTATACCAACATGATGACTCCAAATCAGTTGATATTACTTTCTATCATCAATTGGTTGGAAGTTTTATCTACTTACTACCACTTGATCACATATTTCTTTTGCAGTCAGTATGGCATCTAGATTCATGTCAAACCCCAATGAAATACATTGCAAAGAAGCTAAGAGGATTTTGATATATCAACATGGTACAATTGGTTATGGTCTAATATATAGATCTACAGAAGATTTCAGGCTTATTGGCTATATAGATTCGGATTGGGCAGGTTGCATGGATGACATGAAATCAACTTTAGGATATTCTTTCAGCATGGGTTCAACAACAATTTCTTGGAGCACTAAAAAGAAACCTACAATTTCTCTCTCCACAACCGATGAAAAGTATAAATCAGTAGCGATAGCGGCATGTGAAGCAGTTTGGTTGAGAAGAATTTTGGAGGATCTTCACGAGCAACAGGGACAACCTATTCAGTTGATATGCGATAATCAAAGTGTTATTTAGATGATGAAAAATACATTGTTTCATAAGAAGACTAAGAATAATGATAGTCAGTATAATTTTGTTCAAGATTTAGTTCAACAAGGTCTGGTCGAGATCAGTTATTGCAAAACTGAAGAACATGTAGCTGATATTTTCACCAAAGCACTATCAAAGGAAATTTTTTTCAAATTCACAGATGATCTTGGAATATTTCCAAATGATCATTATGGGCGAGAAATGTTGGAATAATGATTCATTTATCATATTATAGATGTAATTATTATTTTTATTTGTTATGTATATAAAGTATAATTAAGTTGAGGAAATATATTTTAGATATTCATGGAGTGGTTATTGGAGAGATTGTTGAGATATTGTAGGAGAATATCATTTTCCGTAACATCTTCTCTCATTGTATAAATTCATGGTTTGGTACTGAGAAAGGTTGATTTGAGTGGTCATTATTATTGTATTATTTGTTGGTGTATTTCTTCATAAACAACCCACCCCCCCCCCATTTTTACTACAATCCTTTTCTATCTCTCAATAAACCACTGAAAATACCATAAAGAATGTTTGGTCGAGCCTTACACTCATTCCCCATATCGATCTTGAACTTACCAATTCTTATCACATGACTGTAGCATCCAACAGAATTACTCAATACGGGTACCTTGTTAGAAATGAAAAAATGACCTCAATTGTAATTGAGGGTTAGTCTAAATTTTCCTAGATAAGGAAGGCCGACCCCAAAATTGTATTTCACCTTACACTGATACTTAGCACAAAAAAATATGTAACGCCTATTACTTTCGAGAACTTCCATCCATTTTCACTACCTTCATCAAAAACTTCTCCACGAACTTCTTGATGACTATCAAGGAACCTTAGATGTACTTCCACAATTCATGCTTAACCATTCATAACAATTAATGTTAACCCCTTCGATATATCAGAGGAGATCCTATCAAATCCTATGATACATTGAAGGAGTTAAGAACAACTTTATCATGTATCATTTACTTCACCCCTTCATTGAAAAACTTAATGTTAACTTGGTTGATACACACTAAAATGTATCTAAACCTTTCATGTTAACTCCTCTGATGATATTCAAAGAACTTGTTACCAACTACTTCGATAACTTTCGAAGCATTTGATGGTAATTGTTCTGATAGTCATCGGAGAAGTTCGTAAGAACTACTCATATTTTGACAATTTAGCATATTTTAAGCCATTTTCTTCTCTCAGTTACACTAAATTTCTCACCATGCCTACCATCATTCTATCATATTCATATGATTAGCTTCCACCAAGAATAAGCTCAAGCGAATCCTATGGTATTTGAAGATACTTAGGAAGATTAAATTTTATATCATTTATCATTTTTGTATTAATATTGATCCCATATTTTCTTTGTAGTTTCAAGTATATCTATGAGAATGGAAACAACTAGTAAAGAGTTAGCCACTAAGGCCTCTAGAAGTGGCTGAGAGATTGAAGATTAACGAAAAACCCCTGAAGTCATGTATGACGACAATGTTGGGCTCCTAGAAAAGGAAGGATATACACTCATATGGTTTGACATGTACTAGATGTTCAAGAATAAAAAATTCTCCATTGACATGAAGGGCCAATATGAATTAAGGATCTTCAATAACATCAGGAGATCAGGGATATTGATAGTGGTATCCCAATTTGATGTATTCACTTGAGTTGATTATATCACATGGTTCCTGAAGAACATATATTTAAGGAGCATATATGCATGTAACTCCAGAAAAGAACCCATAACATCATTTCATCCAGAATACTTCACAAAATTCTATCACCTTGAGAAAGGGACTTGAAATTTGGATAACCAACTCCTTGAGGAGTTTTAATTTGCAAACAATAAGTTATTTCCCATATGCTACAAGGAATAGAATAAATTCAAATATAAACCCAATCGATGGTACCTCACAACCACACTAAGAAAACCCTATTAGTAATAGTATCCATGCTATGAAGGCTATACAGAGAGTCAAATGATTACATGTTCTCTCTGTCATACATTCCGCTGATTTATTACTACGTAGACAAGGGATTTCCATTCAATTGAGATGACATTCTATCGGCCAATATGAAAAATGCCATCAATGCAACTGTAGAAGCTCAGAAAGGACCTTCCCTAGTTTCTTCATGTCTTCATACCTCCTAGATGTCATGTACATATCCCACTAATATCCAAATATGGGGTGGAAATGGAAACCATAATATGAATTCATTCATATTTACTACAAAGTTCTCTAGGAGACCAAATATAAGAAATAATATCAAAAGACCTGCGGCCATTTTTTGGCTCCTTTCTACGTGTTTATATTTTGTACACCAACCCCATGTATGACCGACAAAGTGACAACCTTCATAAAAATGATATGGGATTGGTATCTTATGGATCATTGTACTTATACTAGAATGTATGGATCCAAAAATTCCACTCATCTCCTCCCTAGTTTTGTACCAGACAAACTTGTACTCTAGGAGGTAGCATAAAAGATAGTGATCCATGGAGTAGGAGGAATGTTATACCACAGAAAGAAAGAAATATGGCCACCACTTCCTGTATATGCCAGTATCTACTCATTCCCAAACACCAGGAAAGCATAATAAGAAGTAAATATCCTTCTTTCATACCATTTTGGAGAGGAAAGATTAAGACGACATGACCCAAATGGATTTGTAAAATATCATTTCAATAAGTTAGGATTTCCTTTGGGATACACGAAATATATCTGGGAGGAAGAATAGGTAAATCACAATGTAAGAACCTACGATGAGGTCACCTTTAAGAGATGATGCAAGCCCATTGGAAGGATTGTGGATGAAGAGAAGGCTCGAGAAGAATCCATAATCAAAACAGAGGAAGAAGAAGCATAAAGGATGTCTCCCATTTCTTCACATTCAGGATCAACCTAGGAAGAAGAAACACAAGTGGATAAGAAGTGGAGGAAAAAGGAAAAATTCCAAAAGAAACAAATGATGCCATAGAGAAGAAAAGGAGGAAAATCGCAGAAGAA
>ML810479.1:75164-88317 GCA_009831015.1 Picea engelmannii | reverse complement strand
ACATTCCATGTATTATCCTCCATTGTATCATACATCTTGTGAAGCCATATCTCCCCTTTTGACAAATGTATTCTGATTTTTTATCTATAAAATATTCAAACATATTCATTGTGAATTTGTGGTGTATTTCATGGTATTGGAATCAATTTCATGTCTTATGACCAATTTCCTTCCATTTTGTTTAGTATAGTTGAATGTGACATATATGAAGTACAATACATGATGTATATGAAATATATGTTAATATTTAATAATTTTATTATTCGATAATTATTAGGTTTACAACCTTGTGTATTTATACACACAAATCAACATAGTTACATCCATATTGTCCAATGGGCATGAATAATTAATGGAATTTGTAATATACAATAAGTCATCCCTCCCTAAAAATATTTTTCCTCAAAGCATGGGTAAAGACTAATGCTTGAATATAAACTCCTCATTTTCCCAAGTAGCTTCATCTTCTGTATCTTTCCCATTTTCATAGGCTTTATCAATATCTCTTTCCTCTTTAGACGACTCACTAACATTATCTTCTTCATTGTGATGGTGATCCCCATGATTCTTAGCTTCTCTAAAACCATCCTTACCTTTTCTTAATTTTAGGGATAATTGAGACATCCCCATCTAAATGCCCTTGTTATTGTAGATACAAAATATCATCAAGAGAAATACCACCCACCATATCAAAATTCACAACCATTAAAACTTTGGGTTTTGTGTTTAAAATGTCTACATCCTTGACAAGAGTCATGTTATTAATCATTTTCACAATCTCCAATGACCAAGGATTCTATTTGAGGATTTCCAAATGTTTTGCAACATTGAACAACAAAGCCAACCCTTACAGTTTGAGATTATTCCTATTAAAATGTTTTAGCGAAAGGAGCCAATCAACATTTTGTACTAATGGATGAAGAGTATTAGTGTATAAATGAAAACGAGACACTCAATATATCAGAAAATTAACAACTGTAGTGTGATCTTTGAATTTTTCTAATAAACTATTTTGAATGGTTCTTAGGTCATTTTTATTGGGCTTGAATACCAAGCCATCACAACCTTGTCTATTCATGATTGTGTCACCATAAATGTATAAAAAATATTCTAGTAACAGATACCCAGGACCATAGAATATACGATTGGTCAACCTTTTTACTATTGTATAGCATATGACATATTTATCATCGTACGATAGAAAGGTCTCATTGACCACTACATGGCCATGAATTGTAGTTGAAGATAATTCATCATCATCCATGTGAATGGTGACCATTCGTGTCTGTGTAAGATTATCGTCACCCTGTCTAGGTGACACATTATTAACAATAAGTGGGCGAACCATCATTCTTTTAAGTGTTTCAGTTGATTCAAGCATATCTGCACCACTTCCTACATCTCTTTTATCAAGCAATGGTTTCCTACCATGATATCCACGTCCAAATTGCATTCATATACACATTTCCATCATGCATGAGTGACTAGATCCTGTGAAATGTTGACCCAATGTAGGAGTTGGTATGTGCCCTCTCATATGATTATTTCTCATAATACCAACATATCCACCTCTTCCCCCCATAAATCACCATAGAGTATATGGATCCTGGCTTCGAAAACATAACTTGTAAAACTGAGATGACTTAGATAGATTTGCAAAAATGACACGTATACTATGTCCTTCTAGTTCATGGCCATCTAATGCTTGGTGGGTTGTTTCAACACATAGCGAATGATAGAAATATACAAATCCAAAGACATGAAACTAGTTATTGATTCTAATAGCTAGGTGAAAGTATCTCAGTTTTCCATATTTACCAAATAATGCTCCTAGAGAAGCCTCCACATTTGGATTTTCCTTTAGTATGTTGTCAATAAAGAGATCAATAGTTGAAAACATATTTTCAATTCTCCTATAGTCTGACAATTCTACATGTAAGACTCTACCATCCATGTTTATGTTTCCCGTCATCTTTTTAGCGATCAAATCTTGATATTTGAATCTATACTCCACAAAACCATATCTTTTGATTCTCTCTACTACATTGTGTAAAACAAAATATCTTTCAAATTTTCCATGTTGTTCAAACATTTTTCTCAGCAATGCATCATCAGTGTTTTGAGTGAGATTCCCAATGAAAATAAATGAATCAGAATGAAATTATTTAATGAGCTATGTTTGGTCACCAAGTTATGTATTGTGAATTTTTTCTTTCACTTCCGCAACTAAATATTCTCCTTCTGTAGTTGCTGTGTCATAGCGAATAGAGGCAACATCTTTTATTTTATTTTTCCAAACTCAGTAAAGAGTGGTGTGATCTCCACTTCCGAGAAAAACACACCAATTCTTGTAATATGATTCGTTAGCCATTATTAAATCAGAAGGAAGTTGAGTAATAAATTCATGTGACTGAGTGAGAATCCTTTTGGT
The DNA here is from genome assembly GCA_009831015.1 of Picea engelmannii. NCBI lineage: Eukaryota > Viridiplantae > Streptophyta > Pinopsida > Pinales > Pinaceae > Picea > Picea engelmannii. The sequence goes on along the minus strand of ML810479.1, from coordinate 85,886 downwards.
TGGTTGGGTAACAAATTCATGTGACTATGAGAATCCTCTTGGTTGGTTGTTTTCTAGGTTCATCTTCCTCAAAAATAACTGGTGCATATTTATTTTCTCATTCATACTGTTCAAGGGACATTGTCGCTTCATATTCTTTAATTGCATCTAGTGCACATTTCTTTTCCCGTTTGTGGAGTTGTAATATCTTCTAAACTATTTCTTCAATAAAGGTACTTGTAGTTTCCATAATCGTTTTAATTTTCGGCTTTTTGATAATGTAAGTAATATTTTACATATTGAACATATGTGATTTTCACCAATATTTCACTCTGATACCAATTGGAAGCAGAAGACGTGATATATATGAAATATATATTAATATTTAATAATTTGTGATATATATGAAATATATATTAATATTTAATAATTTTATTATTCTATAATTATTAGGTTTACAATTGCATGTATTTATACAAACAAATGAATATAGTCACATCCATATTGTCCAATGGATGAKACCTTACATTAATATGATAACTAATAATTAATGGACTTTGTAATATACAATAAGGTATATTACAAATTTATGTACCTTTATTGTATCAATTTGTAACACATTCCATGTATTAAAATCTGTTGTAATATAGTTCTTGTGAAGCCATATTTCCCCTTCTCAGAAATGTATTCTAATTTTTTATTTATAAAAACTTCATACAATAGATTGGCACCAAATTCATTGTGAATGTGCGGTGTATTTCATGCGATTGGAATCGATTTCATGGTTTTTGACCAATTTCCTTCCATATTGTTTAGTAAAGTTGAATATTAGAATAAATATGATGATATCATTCAAACGCATTAAGAATTAAGTTGTTTTATGTATATTCCTATCACAAAATCAGATCCACTATTTTAAATTGTTGAATTGTAATTTTCTAAGTATGTTTTCTTCTTTAAAGGAATAAAAAATTTATTCACAGGAATACCTTGTATGTTTCATTTTTTTTTCCTTTATAAGTTCCTCCATCCATTGATTTTAAACCCCTAAATGTTTGATACACAATGAGAAAATGACTCTTAGACTAAGAGCCTTCTAATCATCGTGTCTGAAATATTTTGAGGGTTGTGAGAAATTACTAAGAAACACATGAATACCATTACATGTATAGATTTAAAACCAAATATTATTTGTATCTCCAAGTTTCCTTGGCACAGTTCCATTAACATTCTGGAACATCTTAAGGACTAACATATTTCTTGGCGTCATTGTTTGGGACAAAATATTGAAGTTATTTTTCCTTGGAAAATGACATGTTAATCATTGACTCTTGATGTTGATGAAGATTCAGACTATTAAGTTTTAGTGGTTTTCAAAAATAATAAAATAACTAGGATCATTAAGAGAAACAAAATCACAAGGTACACAACATTTTATCCTGGGAAACCCTCATGGGGGAGAAAACCCAACAAAAAATTTCTTAATATAGATTGCCAATACAATGCTAATACTAAAGACCAAATCACCAAGAATGAGAAAGACTAAACATTCACCTCTCTCTTCTTCTTCTTCCAACTACATCTTCCTTCAATACTTTCACACTAGATGAGTGACTTGAGTGAGTGAGAGAATGAGGTTCCCTCCTCACTTATTTATACTGGCTGGGAGGCACTAGGGTTATGTCATTTCACCAAGCAGTGATGAATTCTCCAACTTGTGGTTAAGTTCACTTTAATTATCCCTAAGGGATGACTTTACAAAAGAAACCATATAACTATGGTTTGACCAATCCACAAAAGGGGATTTGGTCTTATATAAATCCCGACATGATAAATCCACAAAAGAGGATTTGATCTATAAGAAAATAACTCAATTAGAATTAGAATATTCTCCGTAGTTACAATATTTCAACACTCCCCCTTAACAAGAAGGGTATTCTACTGACATAAAACAATACAACATCATCAGGAGAGAGAGAAGGAAACAACATCATCAACATCTAGAACAATGACTGGCACAACTATAAATCATCGAAATTTTTTCTCATCATCAACAACATCATCTTTCATAGCATGGAGCTAGAGTAGCACCATCATCATTATCTGCATCAACACCAATTATTATAACACTATTACAACATCATCAATCAATAAAAGACCGATACATCATCATCAACAACACGAGGTTGATACAATATCATCAACACGAGGTTGAGATAACATCATCAACATCATCAATACGAGGTTGAGATAACATCATAAACATCATGAGAACAAGGCCAAGATAACATCAAAAACATCATCAGCATGACGCTGAGATAACGTCATCAACACCATCATATGGAAATACTATGAGGCAAGTGCAACAAAAACATTTTGTGGTACTCTAACAGAGAATCCTTAATGAACCTTTGGGATCTACCCAATAATAATAAGATTCCCTAAGATATAAAATCCTAATGGAGATACCACATGGTACTCTAATAGACCATCCTTATTGGACCTTCAAGATCTGCCCAAGAATTAAAATATTCCCTAGAGTTTAAAATCCTAATGGAGCTACCACTACTCACCACATATGGCATATACATGCATAGGTTCTCTGAAAAACCATCCTTACTAGACCTTTGGGATATTCCAATGGATGGTCAATCCCATAGGATATAAAATCCTAATAGAGCTACCCACTTTTGGTCAGGATACTATAGTATCATCAACATCACTCCCCCTTTCAAGGGAGGTCATTTCAGACAACACCAAGCTTGTCTTAGAAGTTCTCAAACTTCACATGGGATAAAGGCTTGGTCAACACATCTGCAACCTACTCATCTATGCCAACATATTGGATATTTATCTCCCCTCTGCACCATATCACGAATATAGTGATACCGGATTTATATGTTCTTTGAGTTATCATGGAACACGGGGCTCTTTTTCATCTTTATGCAACTTTGGTTATCACATAGAATCGCAGTGGCTTCCATCTCCAGATCGAATAGACTTGTCAACAACTTCCAAATCCATATGGCTTCACAACTACAGGAACATGTTGCAATGTATTCTACTTCTGTTGTGCTGAGAGAAATACTAGATTGCTTCATGCTATACCATGAAGTCATGGTTAACCCTAGACTGAAACAACATCCTAAAGTGGTCTTTCTATCAGAAACACTTCCAACCCAATATGAATCACTATATCCATACAATCTGAAGCCATGATCTTCAGTATAATAGAGACCATATTCCAATGTACCCTTAAGGTATCTCATCACATGTTTTGCATCTACAAGGCCAATACATATGGATTCTACCATATACTGACTCACAGTGTTCACAACAAAACATATATTTGGTCTAGTATTCATCAGGTACATCAACAAACCAATAATATATGTATACAGAGTAACATCAACCAATTCTGATGAAGTATCTTCCAGGATAATCAACTTTGTTTCCATGGGTGCGTTCATGGCTTTGCATTCCAACATGTCAAACCTCTTTAGTATTTCTACTACATACTTCCCTTGGTTAAGGAAAATATTCTTCGTTCTTTGCCAAACTTCAAGACCAAATAAATAATGCATTAGGCATAGGTCTTTGTTATTGGATAAATCAGTAGGTCCAAACACTAACTAATCTCCATAGATCCACCTGGATCTAGAACAAAATAGGATAGGACATGACTCTTTATCTAAGTTGCATTCATTGAATCTACTACCGAAAAGGAATGAGTGACATACCTTTGTATTGCTTCCTTAGGTCTTTGTTGTTCGTACTTTTCTCAGGTGCTCTTGTGAAATCAGGTCCAAGACAACACAAACCAACCAAAGTGAAGATAACAAAATATATTCAATGTCAACCTATGCATATGATCAAGGAGTTATGCAATAAAATAAGAATGATTTTATGGGAAAGGGACATGTCGTTATATTATATTAAATGAAAGTAGAAGATACAACTAGATTGTCTTGATGTCACAAGATTCCTTTTAGTGACCCTTGGTTCCAACACAACACACTTGCTCTACACTTGCATGAAGAAGATCCAGTATAACATGATAGACAAATAGAGTCTTCAAGCTTCAATCCAAACAGAGTTGTTCACACAATTCTCTCATCAATTCTTCATTCAATCTTGCTTAACCTTTTCCTTGAGAAACCTTTCATTATATAGGAGAAGGAGAGATGGTTAAAGGGATGAGGATGATCCCACTAAATCTGAGAAGTCAGTAGGATGTCAACCATATGAATGCCAACTCATTGTCTAGAAGATACTCTTCTAGAACCTTCATAACTTCTTCTTCTATTTCTAGCCTTGAAACAGGTTCACACCCTTCTTATAGAGAAAACTGTGAACTCCTTGCAGGCCATGTATAGAGCAACCTGCAAGAATGAGGATTTTTTCACTCTGCATCATATGCATCCTGTGAACTCACTTTAAAAATATGCTTTGTAGAGGAAGACAATAGTAACTTTTCTCAGGAAAAAAATTCCTTATGAGAGCCTGAACACATCACTGTAGAGACATCACCAGAGTGACCAAAATAATATGTAACAGAATGCCCCCCAAAGTATGAGGCTGGAACTCGTGATAGCCGAAGTATTTTGTAAAACGCGTGTGTGTGTGTCATAAACAAGGAGTGCATCTAATCGAAAAGTTGTAAACAACCAAGTATTTGCAGAATATAATACTAGTTCTGAGGTAGGCATTCCCATTCTTAGATCACAAATGAATGAAATCATAAATGTAGGCCATGGCCACCAATAATACACCGTGGATCCATGCCGCCAAAATGCTACATAGCCACCAGGAATACACTGTGGATCTATGTTAGAAGACTTGAATTAAGACATAGCCATGTGACATATAAATTGGATCTATGTGCCGATACAAATCATACATACTCCATCGCAGTCTGGATCAAAAAGATGAGACCCAGGGTCTTCAATCCCATCACTTGAAAGTACGAATCTAGCCATGTGATTACATGTGTTGAATTCCAACATGATAGAAACCACTCGATTACCGATCATTGATGAAAACCATTAACAAGTGCGAGGGAAATCACCATTGATGTCAATGACTCCCAAGGTACCGAAGTACAATCTGAACGAATGTGAATGAATGAGCTGAATTCAAACACTTGGTGTAATCTCTCGATCAGGGATCAATGATGTGAAACCCCTGTCGAAAGAGAAGAGACCTACCATTAAGGCATGCAATTTATAAGGTACTAAATAATTTCTAAGTCTTATTCCCGGATAATGATTTGGAGTCAACAGAAAAAGACTCGTCAGAGGAGGGCCTTGATGTATCCCCCATCAATGACATGAAATAAGTAACATATTTTGAGGGTAAATCAAAGTATGAATATGATGAAAAATGGACACAGGGAAGGTCGTCATGGTAAGAATGGACAACTGCATATGGTTGACTCAATGGAGGGCTCATTTGAACTTCTCTTGAACATATGAATGACACGACCAAGGACTTGGTAGAACTGACTCAAAGATGACCCAATATATGGCCTTGTAGCAAGTCAGATGAGAGACAAATGGACTTCCCAACCCAGATTCAAATGACGAATAAGGGGTATCATGTTCAAGAGCGATGCTTACTGCCATTAATATGCATACGAAAACACATCCCTTTCCTAAAATTTCCCCCACCATTTCTGGCCAGTACCTCTTTATTTTTACACAAGCTAGAGGAGGATAACATATGCTTGTCGATGTAAGATCATTCTTTGGATGAGTCCCTCAAAGTACATTTAATGAACCCTAGGAAGGAGTGGTTTGGTCCCATTATGGTCTTTCGATGTTTATTTAATGAGTCCAAGGATAGAAAACTCGGGGTTTTTTCATGTTTTGACAGTCTAAAAAACACATAAAGAGAACTCTCCTAGTTCTTTTTTTGTAAATAAGTTCAACGAGACTGAAAAGTGATAATCTATCGCCCATCAAACATTCTCTTCAAAAACTTTAATGAGCGTGAAAACAACAAGACCACTTGGCAATCTTTTCGTTTTTATGGAGCGTGAAAATAACTTAAAGGATACTCCCTTGCATTCGTTGTTTTTGTTTTACCATGACGAGTATGAAAAGACAAGAAAAATTCTACTCAATTGCGTTCTCATGTATTTTTGAGCACGAGAACGAACGAAGACTAAGCTCGACGTTTTTCCTACAAAACCCTAAAAAAGTAGTCATACATGTGACAAAAAGAAAAATACTCGTACACCGTCATTCGGACTTCGAGGTCATTATATCTGTGAAAAACCATACTCAAAAGGCTATTAGTCTATTAGTTTTTTTAAGAAAAACAATAAAAATAATATAAAAAATCAACAAGAAATAGTAAAAAGTGAATAAATATGGGTGAAAAAAGCCTTTTTTACCATTTCATTGTTACTTTTCCAAAAACTTCTCCAACATACCTCATTTTTCCCCAAATTTCTTTGCTCGATTGCAGGAGGTACAAGTGATCATTCTAAAAGCGGTTTTAGCCAACGAGGTAATTTCCTGATTTTCCAACTTTTCCATGCTTTACTTTGGATTTTTATTGGCAATTTTAGAGTTTTGAGTCCATTTTAGGGTCAGTATATGCGCTGAAGCATTCTCATAGGTGGCACATTCGGGACCTGCAAGAATCTAATATTTTTGCAGGTGGGCTTCAATGCACCTGCGAGAATCTTGCACTGTGCAAAAGCTTCACTTATGAGGGTCGAAAAATAGATTTTTGTGTGTGGTTTTGCTCAATAAAATATTATGCAAGAGGTTAATACAAGTTGTTGACTTCCTTCTCATGTCTCCATTGCAGGTGTTGACCATCACGATGTTGGAATGGAGGGAAAGAGAACATGAAGAAGATGATGCCATTGTCGGGAATGATCCATATACATTCATTGCCCTCCGAGAATGTGAGCTCTTAGAATTTTTTAGGATCCCAGGCATGAGAGCCCAACTCAGATTGTTAGAGTAACTGGTCCACATGTGGTATGTGGATCAATATTTATTTCACATAGGGGTCCACACGCTGACACTAGATATCAAGGATATCTATTTTCTGACGGGGTTGTCACATCATGGATACCATGTTACTTTGACCGGAGGTAGAGGAGGCGAACTTCCTATGAGTGAGTATGTTCACTAATATTGTGTTCCCGAGGCAGAGAGAAGCAATGGTAAGGTTTCCATTTGGGGGGGGTCGAATATTTGACCCTACGGACTATCTTGTTTACCATTGCATGCATGGCTGGGAGCATGGCTCTGCACATGGCTCTCTAGAGCTATTTCCAATATGTAGTAGAGTGCACAGAGCTTTGGGTTTTCAACTGGTTAGACGCGGTTCTTCACAGCATGAAGAGGCAACTGACAAAGTGTAGAAGGGGTGACCTAAAGCAGTTTGGGTACAGGTCACTTTTGGTGTCATTCTTCCTCGAGAGGGTCCCACTGTTGCGACTACAGGTAGATTGGGGTTTATCGACCCCACAGGATCCAAGGATGATGAGGTGGTGTAACCTCATGGCTCGGCACATAGCAGGGCCTATAATCAAGTATAATGATTCATTTTTTGATTGGTTGAGGCCCCAGATGTTGACGATTGATGACTAAGCATATGTCGGTTTGGATTTCTGAGGAGATATGGAATTGGTCCTACCTGAGGATTCTCAGTGGGGTGACTTGGGTGAGAAGTACACATTTTTTTCTTTTTTAATTTTTTTGCAATTTTTTATTATATAAAATGTTTTTATGTTTATCCAAGGACTAATCAAAAAAATTCTTTTGATGACATAGATGTGGGGCCGTATCGACCTCCAGGAATGTCTCCCATTCATAGGCGAGGAGAAGTAGCTCCAGTGGCAAGGTGGGATGCCGAGGACTATGAGGAAGTGGAACATAACTTAGAGGGGTTGATTGTGGATGTCCCAGACATCACTATTGGGGAGATCCCTAGACGTTTTCAGCACCATACTATGGGCATGTCCAAGTCTCTTAGTCGACTGCTCCATAGGGTAGCCTGAGCAATTGTATGTTATCGTGAGTGTCATCCATGATGCTATTTTGTAGAAGCTATGGGCTTCATATTTTGAGATTTTGATCTTTGGACATAAACCTTTTGTAAAACATTTTGATCGTTATATACATATATACGACTTCTACTGACTTATTTTGTGTTTTATAATACATGTGATGTGTGATTGGTTCATAAATGTCCCAAATGTATGTCTAACACATAATTAGCTAAGGCATCAATCAATGTATTTAGACATCTAGGAATTTGCTAATATTAGATATAATCAAAATAACGTTCCAAGAGGTGAATTCGTAAATATACCCATAATAAAGTAGGACTTCATATATCATAAACATTACTTAACTGTAGTACTACTAGCTGTGAATCGAGTCATATAACCAAGTGGCATATATCAAGTGAAATAGGATCAATCAACAATTTGATGACAACGCTATATTTTGTGATATTATTGGTCACACGGCCGAGGCACACACCTCGTAGACTAATAAGTTCGTTTGTAGGTGCGTAAATTTCTCATGTAGTAGAAGCGAGGTTCTGAGTACTACGACTAGCGCCATCGGGGAAGCCAATGTGGGGTAGCAAAGACTCTGACATCTAGAAACCAAGTACAACGCAAGATAACCAGTCAAGGGAAGAGACCAAATAATGAAAAAGCATACTAAAGTAACACACAAAAAGGTATGATACAATAAAATACAAGCACTCATGCACAGGTGATCTTAAGCATAGTACTTCTTTAAGTACAACCCATTTATGGGTTCACTCAAAGGGATGTCGTCATAGTCCACCAACTTTATTTTTTTATTGGATAAATTGGTAGGTGCGGACACTAACTGATCTCCTTAGATCCACCTAGATCTAGAACAAAACAGGACAGGACATGAACCTTTCTCTAAGTTGCAGTCATTGAATTACTAAAAAGGAATGAGGGAGATACCTTTGTATCACTTCCTTAGGTCTCTATTGTTCCTACTTTTCTCTGGTGCTCTTGTGAAATTAGGTCCAAGACAACACAAACCAACTAAAGTGAAGATTACAAAATGTATTCAATGTCACTGTATGCATATGATCAAGGAGTTATGCAATAAAATAAGAATGCTTTTATGGGAAAGGGACATGTCACTGTATTATATTAAATGAGGTAGAAGATACAACCAGATTGCCTTGATGTCGCAAGCTTCCTTTCAATGACCCTTGGTTCCAACACAACACACTTTCTCTACAATTGCATGAAGAAGATCTAGTATAACTTGATAGACAAATAGAGACTTCAAGATTCAATCCAAATAGAGTTCTTCACACAATTCTTTCATCAACTCTTCATTCAATCTTGCTTAACCTTTTCCTTGAGAAACCTTTCATTATATAGGAGAAGGAGAGATGGTTAAAGGGATGAGGATGATCCCACTAAATCTAAGAAGTCAGTAGGATGCCAACCATATGAATGTCAACTCATTTTCTAGAAGATACTCTTCTAGAACCTTCGTAACTTCTTCTTCCATTTCTAGCCTTGAAACAGGTTCGCACCCTGCTTATAGAGAAAACTACGAACTCCTCCCAGGCCAAGTATAGAGAAACCTATGAGAATGAGGATTTTCGCACTCTGCATCAAATGCAGCCTCCAAACTCACTTTAAAAATATGCTTTGAAGAGGAAGACCATAGTCAGTTTTCTCAGGAAAAAAAGTCCTTACGAGAGCTTGAACACATCACTATAGAGACATCACCAGAGTGACCAAAATAATGTGTAACATTCTTTCATCTCAAACTCTGCATCGAGCTTCTTCTTACAATATTTGATGATAATGTCTTATCCACTTAATAATAAGTCATCTACATACAAAAACAATAAAATTGGCTCATCATTCATAACCTTGAATTAAATATTAGAATCAAATTTACTCTTCGTAAAGCCCAAGTTCATCAGGAAACTATCAATTCCGCCATACCAAGATCTAAGAGCTTATTTTAATCCATACATATATTTCTTCAACCTACAAACATGAGTCTTTTTGTATTCAACTTCAAACCCTTGTAGTTTTTCTATATACACTTATTCTTCGATAACACCATTAATGAAGGTTGTTTTCACATCCATTTGGTGTAACTTCCACTTCATATTTTCTGCAAGAGCTATGATTGTTCTGATAGAAGTGTATCTAGCTACATGAGAAAACGTCTCTTCATAATCAATGCCTTCCTTTTGAGAAAATCCATGAGCTACAAATATTGCTTTATGTTTTTCAATACTTCCGTCTACAACATGTTTTATCTTGTATCTCCATTTAGAAGATACCACATCTTTGTTCTTTGGTCTGGGAACTATTTTCCATACATCATTATTTATAATGGACTGGTATTCTTCCATCATGGCATCCACCCATTCTTTCTTCTGAACGGATTCTTCAAAGAAAGTAGTTCCCTTTTCAATTCTATCACACATCAAGGCCATATAACTGGAGAATGGCTTAGATTTATTGATATGTCTCATGTTTCCTTCTAGGGAACCATACTTCTCTCCATATTGATTAAGCTCCCTTTCCCAAGATGGCTTTCTCTTGTGAGAGATCATCATCTGGGGAGGTTCTTGATATTCTATCATATCATGATCTTCTAGAATCTCATCATCAGGGGTAAGTGTAACTTCCTTCACAGGTTCTACAACTCAGGGAGCTACACGTTCTTCTTCATATACTTCTTCAAGCTA